>CACRXP010000037.1:589111-634690 GCA_902702965.1 Spirometra erinaceieuropaei | reverse complement strand
GGGGGGGGGGGGGGGAAGGAGAGAGGTTCCGGTTAGATTGTAAGCGCTGTAAGTGCGTGTGACTGCTGTCAGGGCGTCGAGACGGCGTACGATCACCGTCTGGAGTCGGCCAGGCCAGACAGACTGCTTGCGTCAACGTCTAACAGAGTGCTGGGTTCGCTAGTGGAATGGCCACTGTTTCGGCTGTGGCTGTCCATTGTTCAGAAACAGCAACTCGAGCAACTCAACAGAAGTGATATCCAATCTTTGAAATCGCAGGACTGCATAGGGTTGAATATGCAAACCTACACAATTTTCGGTCTCAGAAATGTTTGCCAAAACTAGAAAGTCAAAATTTCAATGATTGCCGGCAACGAACTTGCAGAAAATCCCTCGGAGTTAGCTGGCAGAACGTACCATTATGAGGAATAAGTTGTGTTCTAATCAAATAACCTCAGGAATTTTTACGAGAAAGACAAGGTTTGGAATTGCCATTTTTAGTTTACTGAGAAGCATCTGCGGGCTAGGCAAGATCTTATTTCGTAGCCGTACCTGTTAGGGGTAAGGGTTGGGGTTAGGCTGGCGCTGGTCTACTGCAGGTACGGTTACAAAATAAGATCCGACCACGGGCTATGCCCCGAGGCTGTCATGGAGAACCTAGTCAGTTGAATCTCGGTCACTCGACTTAAGCGCTCCGCCAGCTGAGCCAAGGTCCCACGCCCAGTTGACTGCCATCTGGAACACTCAGCCAGCATGAAAATGATTACAGACAGATCCTAATTTCTAGATGAGACATGGGCAATTTCGTTTTCTCCTAGAGCTCATCATCACAGAACCATCACAGGCAATCACGTAGCGACGAGTAGACAATGGTCGACCAGTGTTACGACGAAGACAAAAGATATTATAGTGGCAATGTGTGACATACCTGTCGGCATCGGTGAACCACATCCCAGACCTAGACTTAGCTACAAATTAAAAAATTCACTGGATCAGGGTACAGACCCCTGGTCTACTGTGGTCTGGAGTATGGCTAGCCGATGACGCCACATGCGTTAAAAGGAAATTTAATTTACTAGAAAGTAGTTAGCAAATATGCTTAGCCACGTTCATGAGAAGCGCCTTCAAACTCTTCGTTTTTCAGGACTTCGGCCTTCAAAAGCGAAAAAAACGAGAAGAATGAAGGAGGGCACGCCAATTCAAGGTCGCTGGATTAATATGAGGCTGAAAGGACAGGGTGGCCGAGCTGTTATTCTAATTAGCAATTCAGGCTAAATCGCAGTTAGTAGCCTGGAATGGGGAAACGGACGGCGACTTTAACCCTAATCCTAACCTTAACCCTAAACATAATCTTAACCTTAAAGGTTTACCGTTAACCCTAACGGCGACCTTAACCCTAACCGAAATCGTAAACGTAACCGTAGCCCTTAGATATAGCCCTAACTGTAAAACCTAACCGTAATACCGAAACCTAATCGTAAATTCAAAACCCTAACCGTAACCCGAAAATCTAAGCCTAAAGGGCATAAACCTAACCCGAAAATCGGACACCATTAACTGGTACCTTAATCCTGACCTCAAACGTAAAACGGAAGCCACATGGGTCAGATGTGATCATGTAGCCAAACAAAAAGCCCTAATAAGCAAACCCAAGCCACCTGTAATACGGGGTCTGGCTAACAACTGCGATCCAGCCGCAATTTAAGTCACTCCTATACCGCACTTTGTTCGAGCAGCTGGACTACAGAACATACCTAGCGAAAAAAGATGTGTGATCCACATTGGTCAAAGATCGCTACAGGCAAGAACTATTTAAGGTAATTTAGGGAGTTGACGAGCAGGTGGGGTCCAAAAGTCCAAAAACGTTCCATTAAACAAAGGTTGGCCTAAGTTGCGGACATAAGTACTCGAAAAGCCCGACCAACTCTTTTCTTTATTGAGGAACCATATGCTGCCCTGGCTGTACACCAATGGCTGTAATTTTATGTGCCAAAAGACCTCAAACGCCGCCGGTGGTTGCCAGAGTCTGAGACTACCATCAGCTAAGAGGCCGGTGCCGAAAGGATGCTGGACAAGTGGCATGAGGAAAACTGCGAATAAGAATCACCGGACTGTGAAAAAAGTGATTAGTAGAAAAAAGTGGCCTCTGTACGTGCTCAGGAAAGTGTAGAGGCCATCCAGAGGAGTTACTGTTCAATCAAGTTCTGCAAGTATTACTCGCCTCGGCATGCAAGGGTGTTGACGGTAAATGTGTATATGAATAGCATGGAGGATGCAGTCCTACTGCACACAGATATCGACATCGAACAGCACAGAAATATAGCGGAAAGAAACGGCCTCTGGCGCCGGACACATCCAGGTACATTCCTTACAATGGGACCGTTCGATCTCATTGACAGGAAGCTGCTGAATACTATAAAGACTACACTGGCGCGCAGTCGGCTCTCCGACTCGTTGTTCCCTAATCCAAACCATACACAGCCCGTCTCGGGTTCATTAAATGGCAAAGTTAACCTATTCAAACCAGTTTTTGACTCTATTAACTAAAACATTCTAGTCAAGGCAGACGAGAAGAAGTGAGGAATGTACAGTCAGCAAAACGTTTGATGAAAGATGGGGATCGAACCGCCTACTACTCAAACTGGCGTTGGGTGCTCTAGCGATTAAACTATTGCGGACATGTATGTCAGCGGTAGGAAATAGTCCATTTTTCCTCTCTGACTCGTAAGGAGGGTCCATTTTCAGTCTGCGTGACCGGTCTGCAGGGGAAGCCTTATGTGTGCATAAGAAAACCCTAAAAGGTATTATGGAAAAGATAAGAGGACGCTGGAATGGTCATGGCTGGCTTATTATCCGTCATCGACCGGTGATATCTGAACCCCAAATGACGGCGCATGCGAAGTTTAAGACCGGGCTTAGGAAGTAGCTGAGCAATTAAGATAGATATTCTATCCGTTTGAGCTACTGGCACTGTCCTCTGTCTGCTGCAATTGAGAATAGGCAGGCGTTCATTAACCTATCCCGATTGTAGGACAGAACATGGGTAGGTGTACTTGAGAATGTGGTCGGCGTTTCCAACTTTGACAGAGCACTTGTAAAAACAGGAAGTAGTTGCCTTCTACGAGGATTAACAAGTTGACGGGAGGTATGTCGAGAAGCCCTGGTTTGGTAATCGCAGTACGTAAACAGTCGGCAATGTACTGACCTTCTGAAGACAAGATAGTTATAGCCAGTTTCAAAGCAACCTTTGTTTAGAAAGGGTGATGGGTGGCTTTTGGATAGACTGCAGATGCACGGGGCGGATTCGACATTTCGACCGTCGTGATCGACGATGTCCACCGTGTGCTCCACAGAAGGTAAGAGCAGGGATGATGACTTTCGCGGGATTTCTTTTATAGTGATAATAGACTTGCGTCACATTTATCGTGCTCTCTCCTCCCCACCTGGATCCGGTGTCCAGACAGAGTCAAGAAGACCGGAGGCAGAAGAGGGCACAGGCGGCTGGTGCGGCTAAAACCCGCCCCCCAGGTGTTGCAAACGAACCAGCTCCAAAGGTGCGAAGTTCAACTAAGTCGTAATGACGGTGAGTCAATCAAAAGAGACGGGAAGGCAATAATTACTTTTTAACAACAACAATAATGTATTTTAGCAGCACGGTTACAGCCGGTTGATCCTCAGGGACTGTGTCAGTCACGGCAGCCACAGTGGGTCAATGTAGGAACTTCGAGCGCACACACGTAAACGCAGGACAGCACAAATACAGCTCCCTTGTTTTGGAAAAAAATTGGATAAATGGAACGTCGAAAAGTATGTGGAAGACCGAGGCAATAGCTGCTTCAGGCTTACTCAGGCCTTCTCCCACCAACCGCATCCTCAATTCCGCCTACTTCTGCGCAAGTGAATAGCCATCGGCCTCGAAGACGACTACTTTATGCAGAGGTGCTGGTAAACTTGATTTCATATTGCTACTTATCTGGTAATTAGACCGAATATGTGGACCATCGGCATAGTGCATGTGAGTGTATACCCATATTTCCGATCGCAAGCGTTGGTCGGCAGTATGGCCGCAGGAAGAAGGCGCGAGTAGATCCATAACGACCGCTGTATCACTAGGGACCTCCACTGTACCCACATTCTCGTTTGCATAACGGGCTTTCGGCCTGAAGGATGGGGCACCCATGTCCGTGTGAATTTGAAATGCATGTGCATACATCTGCAAGACACAGAAAGTAATTTACCAAAGAGAACAAATTTGCTGTATATGGTGGTCAGATGCACTATAAAGGACGAATCACTTTGAAGTGGATTCGATTGGAACGGGTTCTGCGCACAGTAGCCGACCTGAAGTCCTGGAAACACCCAAAGAAAACACTGGTCGCCGTGTTGGGGCGGAAATTAGGCGATAAACCTACCGCAGGGAGGAGGAACCAACACACAGTACAAAACCAGTCAATGCTTTTAGATCTTCGCTTCGCCTTCTCAGTTAAATATTTACAGACCAAATTGCGAAGATGAGGTTGAGTACTATGAAAGGACGTAGGTGGGCCGGCTGTTAATATCGGCGCATAACCATAATGGACACTCATGAGTTCCGCACATACATACCGGAAAGGTATTCGAGTTGGCAGCTTTAACGTTCGTCATTTGTTATAAAGATCGAGCATCATGCGAAGTGACTTAATAGTGGAATACATTAGGGGAATTTTAATTGATGACGTCTTAAACAAACGGAATAATGTCTATGCATCAAATCACCCCGCGCAGGACACGATCAATCAAAATAACTCAACGGCAATAAGCAAAGGGTGCGCAAATGGGAAAAACGGGTAATACTAGTCAGACCTTTAAAACGCCAGCAAACTATAAATCAAGTAATTAACGTGGGCGCTCAAATTTTGAGAGCAAGTAGCATCAGTTATTGCGTCGGTCGCCCGCACGTGAGGACGGAAGCCGTGCATCCAAGCTCAAGCTTAACAACAGTTTCCTACTCATCGACGAAGAGCTAACTAGAGGCCAAGAAGTTCTCGGTATGACAAGGAGATAACTTAGAGGATTTTTTAAAGCGAGAGATTATTCAAAGATAAAGCGAAAGCCAACCTTAAGTCTGGATTGCGACCAAATATAAAAAAGTTCTGCGGGCTCGCTTCCTACAGCTGCAACCTCTCAAAGGAAATTAGCCCACAAAATACTATCCACAGTCTTGTGACGCAAACTGGAGTGCCTTTGTCTTACAGGACTCAGTCTACAACGATAAACCTATCGGAATACGAGAATAATGACTGAATAGGTTTGGGAGAACCGGCTTAAGGATGGGGGAACTGCATAAACATAACTAGCAAGCGGGAGGTGGAGACGCTTAGGCAGCCCCCTAAAAGGAAGGGGAAAGGACAGACTTCGATTATGATGGTGCGATACATCCCAAAAGATGCAGAACCAAATGACTAACACGTTGGTCTTCATTCGGTCCGTCATGTTTTGCGTCTTTGCCAAAATCGGATTACTCAGATTGGAAGTTGGAAACATACCACCCACCACGACTCTATTTTTAGGAAAGGCAAACGATAAATTGACGTGAGAACCGTTGCAACGACACCGAGAGGGGGTGATCGAATTGCCGGAAGACTGAAAAACTTGAAGTTGATCAAGCTATGTGAGGAGCCAATAAGTGGAGTGTCTTCGTCCAGTAGTCACTACGACCTTCAAGGGGGTTGGAAGATTCGCTAGACCTGTCACCAGTCAGCGAAGGGATGGACGACTAAGCACTGATACTATGCCCTGCGACCATGAAATCCCATTCAAGGAAAATGAGGGGGTGGAAGGCGTGTACCGAAAAACTCGTATAGTAGTTGGAAAGTCTTGGTTCCAGGGATCATATATTGGAATTCGAGTGACGTCTGTGGACAACGACAACAGTTAAACACTGGACTGTAGCCCACCCACTCACGTATCAAAGAGGTGGCTTGCAGGCCAACTACGCATCAGAGTTTTATGAATAGAAAACTTTGCCCCATTCCATGAACACCTTTAAAAGAAAATGAGTCAAAACATTTACGGCGGACATCCCTGGCCAATGGTCACATATTCTACGGATTCCGAGACGGGATTCAAACATGCTGCAAGATTGTATGCCACATTACTCCCTCACTGCTAGGCCGTTACAAGAATGACGTTTCAAAACACTGTCGATCGTGTGTCCAAATGAGAATCAGATTGAAAAGGCAGTACATTTACCTCAGTTCCCCTTCTCACTATTCAACTTTGTTAATGGCTGTAATCAGAAATGTCGCCCAGACTCGGCATCGTACGGGTACGCTTTTCCAAAGACCAATAGCGACTTTAAGCATTAGCAAGAAAGTGGTTTTGCCAGAAAAGTTGTCGCCTCCATCATAATGATCAACAAGTTAAATTAATTATAATCGAAAATCTTAAAATATAGGCATCCCCTCAACACAAACTTGATTTAGGAAAGACGACAGGTGACTTTTGGACAGACGGCAGATGCATGGGAGCGAATTCGGCCTTCCGACAGTCGTGATCGACGATGTCCACCGCATGCTCCACAGCACGTGAGAACAGGGACAGTGACTTGCGGATGATTTCTTTTATAGTGATGGTAGACTTTCGCCGCATCTACTGCACTCTCTCCTCCTCACCTCGATTGGGCGGGAGAGGGCGCAGGTGGCGGTACGGCGAAAACCTGCAGCCAGATGTGCTACAACACCCCTTGGTCCAAAAAAGGACACTAAACAGAATTTTAGACAACAAGAGAAAAGGAGGCGAATCGGATCCCACCTGGCATGGCGTGAGACTGAACGTGGGCGTGCTACCACACCCCCTAATGTCGGCATTTTATAGTTTCACATTTCAAATCACGAATCCAATTTAGCCCCTGTTACGGTGCAGTGCACTTGCCGCGTGGCCTGTTTTAGGGGCACTGGGAGGAAGGCGGGACTCAGTGGGGGTAAATACTACCTTACTTTGTTTTAACGAGATAGGAGATAACAACTTTCCCTAGAATTACTTAGATTCCGTCAAAAACAGGAAATATCGTGCTCGTGGCCGTAGAGTTGAAAACCCCAGTTAGGAAGCACATACACAAAGTGGAGGACGGGGAGGGGTCCAGGGGCAAAAAGAAAACCAAATCGCCAGGGCAGGGTAAAATAAGACGTCTAGTTAAAGAAAGAAGACCAGCGCGGGGAGACTGGGCACGAAACAAAAACAAGTCAGCCGCGGCTTGCCGTACGGCGATGATCCTAACTTGGAAACCACAAAAATGACTTTGTCTGGCGAAATACAGCAAAAACAGTCAGCAAATGGGCTGTAGACTCACGGCGTTCACGTGCTTGAATAAGGTGTTTACACGAGCAAGAATTCCAGCAATGTCACTCCTGTACGACTTTACCTAGGGCAAGAAGATAGAAAGCGAAATAACAAGAAAGAAAATAAACACTTTAACAGTAAATAGATGGGAAGCATGGAGATAACAATGCATGAATGTACAATGGATGTGCTACCTCATGCAGTGTTAACTGAAATTCTGAAACGTGTTTTCAATACGAAAAGCTTACTTAAATAGGGCTGTAATACTAATTACTGTGCAGCATTTTTGCATATCAGCTCTTTCTGGAATTATGCGCAGACCCACCTCTATTACTTGGGCGGGGCGCTCCGATTCCCATGTCCCGTTTAGACGTCAACATAAGTCAGTCCAGTCATTTAGATTCACGGAAGCACAGAGAATCAGTGGGAAAAATTCATGCTACTTAAGTGGTCATTCCTGCAGAGTACAGTTTTTGCAGGCGGCCGGAAAGAAACCGGTTTAAAACCCGGGACCCTGACATTACTGTACGCAAATTCGTGTTGCAGCCCTACCTAAGTAAGCTTTTCGAATCGAAAACCAGTTTCGGAATTTGAGTTAAGAGTTCATGGGTAAGCGCATCTACTGTATGCTGTGATAACGTCGCTGAGGAGGGTTAATTGCTTCAAAATCAAACAAAAAGGCGGGTAACAAAGCAAAACATAAAACAGGGGACAAAGTAACGTCCTGGAACGCTGTGTCGACAGTATTTAACCGATGATCAAAGTCCAATTGGATGCGGTGTCTGGACATTAATTAGGAAACAAACTCAAAAAGTACACAAAATGCTATTTACACATACAACCGGGATGTGATATTGAGGCTCGAATGAATGAGAACTCTTGGCTGCCTTAAAAAAGACCGTAACACGAGAAAAATATTAACTCCTTGGGCCTGAAAAAGGTGAAGTACCATTTATAAAGCATATGAAATAACCTGATGTGATGTTAACACAAGAAATCAGGCATGGGAGCGCAAAACCCAAGTTAAATTAATAAAGCACCCGGATCTTTTGCGATCCAGCGGGTGGAACAGAAAGTGAGGGATTTATTAAAAGAGGGTCCAGGCACCGTTTTACAGTACAGTGACTGCGGTGTGCTGGACATGGAGTCCGTCTCTAGGCCGAATGAAGCACATGACAGAAAGTGGGGTTGTAAAAGACGCGAATCTCAGGCCCTGCACGCCTGGAGTTGAGTGAGGCTGGCTGACAAGGGCTAACAAGCCACCCTCGGCATCGCTGGTACTTCTCTTTATGCGATTGCCTGCTGGGGCTCTAGATTGCAATTCCGAAGGCGCAACGGGGGTGAGCGTGTCCCGTAACCTGATTGTGAATGCACTTCAACCCCAAATTATGATGGCCCAAGGAAGAGTTTTCCCTTGCTTAACCGGAGGCTGCATCGCCCAGGCACCCTTACGTGATTCAAATAGCAGCCTCAAGTTGTTTACTCGTGATAGCGGAATTTCCTGAGTGCTAAAAAAGCCTTCTGAGCTTTGGAAACTTACTCTACTCGACCAGATGGGAGATCACAGCATAAAATCATCCTCAGACCAACATGCCGCAACAACGATGTAAAAATTTCCCTTTAACTGTTTTTTTTTTATTCGGCTGCTCAAAAGTCAATTCAGCGAAAAGGAGACAAGGTAGGGAATACGTTCCTAGTCTTTTGCGCAGAAAAGACTCAACCCTGGAGCATATACTGTCAGACGGAAACCCGACCAAAAGGCCACATAACCTGGCGCAACAGGGTTGCAGTTCAACTGGTATGCTCAGCTCAGACTCAGGCAACGATACATGTTTCGCACAGGGAATGTGAACGAAGCGCTAAGAGACACAAAAAAGATAAGCGAACATAACTGGCACGGCAAGCGAAAGTAGCAAAACATGAGGCTAGTGATCCTTGCAGATGACAGGCAGGTAAAACACAGATATGTTAAGGACTAAAAAAGCTAAAATTTGTTAGAAAGTTTAGAAAAAGGTGGCTACCTGGCTGTTCCAGGTTTTCTACTTCACTTGCTTAGAATGGCGAGACACAACGCATAGGAATTTTGGTGCTGAAGCGCCACATTTTGAAGTTACTAAGTTTATTGTCCGTTTGCCTTCTGATACGGTCATTGGGATTTTCGCAAGCCCATTAAAAGTTGGCAATCATGGCAGGATTTCTACTAGAACACTTAACTGAGTCGATGGTCAAATGCGCTCAACAAGCGCTATTCGGCTGTTGAATATGCTGTTTCATGACACAGCTGCGAGGGGTTCGGCCCGTGAGTGGGGTCCCCCCAGCATTCCCTGTCTGCTTTCTGGTAGATACTCTAATTTAGAAATGCTGCTTCTAAATTGAAGCACCTACCAGAAAGCAGCTGTGTCATGTAGCGGCAGAATACCGACAAAACGCGGGTGCGTGGGGTTTTGGCTAATACCTGTGCTATTAGTATGGAATCACCTTACCCTAAAGTATACAACTAGCTGCCTGTCGGCAGTTATCCGCTGTGGCTGATGGACTTCGGCCCAAATATTCATACATAAAAACTTTAGTCTGAGCCTATAGATGTTAAATAGACCGATCTACTCCAAGTTTGCAGTTAATTTCTAAGGAAATGAAAAAGCAACAAGTTCCGAGTTCCACCAAAGGGAACACGCGAATCAGACAAAAGCGTGACCCTTAAATGCGTCATAGGTGGAAGGACCGAGGGTTGATGTAAACGCAGTGACTGTCGCAGCCATTCCGTCTGTCCTCTTTTCACGCAGCAACTATTGTCATACTACTGAGGATATAACAAGTTCAAAACGCCCACTACTGTAGATTTCCGGTGGAAGTAAGCGCGGAGGGGGATGGAAGTGGGCGGCCTAAATGTTCTAAACACGTTTAGAGCTACGTGGCTTGGTGGAACGCGACACCCAGATACAAAGTAGGTGCCGAGAAATAGGTCGATAACTGCGGATAGATTGCTAATAGTAATCTACAATGACCATTTACAGTGAGCGATATATCCCATGAAATGTTGGCCGAAACTTTGATATGCGTTTTCGATAAGAGTGGCTTATGTAAGGTTGTAATACTACTTATCGGTTCTTAAAAAGTTTATAATTATGCAATTTTTAAGACCAGGCAATGTCCTACATCATACCTGTCCGTTTATTAATGCTACCCATAAAATATATAGAACATAGTCCGCATTTACTGCAAAATTTATGAAACCTACGAGATATTTTCTCAAAGGCATAGAGGTGTGTATGCTTTTCTCTACGTAGAAAGTATACACTCTGTAGACGGACATCGCCGAGCGCTAGCGCGACGGCTGACCTAGCCCAAAATTAATCGGGAATTAGAGAACTTTTTTCCGAAACCTAAATACACCCTTTCTTGGAGTAAAAAATATGAAAAATGCCCGATTCGCTGCCAAATGAGCAAAAGAAAGCATTTCAGTGCATGTTAATTAAAAGTATATTTGAATTTATAGGGATATCGAAAATCGACGCAAAAATACATACTAAGTAGCCCTTATTTACGGAGTGCGACTTTTACAGGTCGAAAAGAAGTGCGATCAAAAGCCAACATCCTGGCAAATCCGAAGCATTGTGGGATTATGCCGTAAAAGTATAACCTCACTAAAGTAATCCTTCCTAACAGAGCGCATTTCAGAATTTCGGCTAACATTTGATGAGATATGTCACTTACTGGCCGGTTGTGCTAAATTTGGGTGTCGGGAATTTTGTTTGTGCTGCTGTGGATGCGGAGCACCTAAGTAGGCCCGTTCTTAACCTAAAGGTACGTCGACACTAGGGACATCTACAAGAGCAAAGAGGTTTAGCGCCAAGTAGGGGAAGGAAGTCAGTACCAACCAGGGGTGGCCAAGAGTCCACAGGGTCAGGTGGCTGCAAAAGGCAAAGAGGCCCAGACATTCGGTCAATGCAGGACGGAATAAAATGGATTACGGCTAATTCTACCATGCTGGGTTAAATGGCCATGGAACGATTAAACGGCTGACTACGTAATCCAAAAGGCACAACAGAAATAGGAGACATTTCACAGCAAAACAGCAAAAACTGCTGCTCTCGCTCCCTCTCCCTGCAAAACGTTCGCGGCCGTTCGGGTCACACCTTTTTTTGTCAGCACTAATGAATGCATCGCAGGACTCCATCCTCTCTTGCAAGCTCTCGTTCTGGCATGTGAGCGTAACCGGTAGCTTCGTATAATCGACACAGACCACTTGAGCGGACTTGCGGACATCAGAAAGTTGCGCTTTCTGCTCAAAATGCAGATTATTCTCTCAGAGTTTCTTCAATGACCTTCGACTTCAGTTAATCACTGGAAAAGTGAAGTGGAACGACAGTTCACAAAACACATACCATCTGCCTCCCTTTTTCAACAGTTGGCCCAAATAAACGGCAGGCCCAATTTACTGGTAATCCAGTTAACCCGAAACCGCATATTGGTTTTTTACGTATATGTCGATCTGAGCAAATACTTGGCGAACGGTCAAATGAAAGTGTGAGACTCGTTGACAGGAAAATATTCGAAGAAGAAAACAAGTACAGGGGGCAAGTAAACTGAAGCCGACTCAGTCGAGGTCAATAGTCATTTCACAGTCGGAACTCGCATTGGCCGTCAACGCGAATTCCTGGTCGCGCTCGCTACACACTCGCACTCGATTCGCCAATTTCCAATCCGGACCAACAGAGTTTGTTGGCTGAAATGTTTGGACCTAAGTAAACCGATTCCATCAAAAAACCGTTTTCGACGTGTGTGGTCGATTGCTGACCGAAAAGTTAGACAGTTTGCCTACTCTAACCACAAGAACGAGTTCGGAAATTTGCGGAAGCCCTGCTGATAAGCACCTATTAATGTAGAATTCGAGATGGCCCAATCGGAAAATAGTCCGAGGAATTGCCCAATGCCATGAACAGGGGAACCCGTTTAGTATTTCTGCTTGAGTAGAAAGTATGGAATATGGCGGGCATGGCTCAGCTCACTAATGAAATAGGTTTATGCAGGGAGGCAAGCAGGAAAATCTAGCTAGTAGACATTTCACAACAGAGAAGATGTCTCTGACTCTGGCAGGATTCAAGTGACAAACAAGAAACAGGGCGCTGGGCAATGCTCGGGCAATATGCACGAAATCACCTAGAAAGGCGCAGCAGGCATGTTTCCATCTTACCAACTATAAGAAGGGAAAAACGAACGAACGTCTTACTGCAAACGAAGGCAGGACCACGCCCCTTTTAGTCATTGAAACCAAACCGTAGAATTACTCTCAACAGGCTGGGTTAAGGCGGTGAGTCATTAGGCTCATGGGCGTGGTATATTAAGTAACGGAACAGATTGGCCGTAAAAGGCACGGGGAAGCTGTCTGCAGGGATGAGCACAGCTATTTAAAAAAAATTAGAGGCAAAGTGACGTTCAAAGGCGTTTATTAGCATGCTTCTCATTAAAACTCCAGACGGCTCACGTAGAAGCGACAATAATTTGCCAGACAAAAGAGCGCTAACAGTCGTTTCACAGCTGAAAAAGTGGTTCTTCACCAGCACTATTCTCAGCCATGTCGGAGTTTTGTGTACTTTAGAAGTGCGCTGGAGCCGACAGAATGGGCTGAGTGAGAGGGAGCGAACAGTCTTCACAAACAGACACGCAGAATGAAGTGCGTTCGCCGAGGTGGCAGTGTATTTCAACACGTTTTACTTGTGGCCACTCACAATTGACTAGAAAAACGGAGGTATCGAACAATGGAATTTACGGCTGCGCGATACAGAAGAGCACTGGTTGAGATCGCTAACGGCCGTTTCTGGTTACTAAAATTCTCTCAGTCCGAAATGATTTCCAGCCTACTGAGAATGATTTTGGACGTTTCATTCCTTCATCCTCATTGACCAGTTAATTCCAGTCTGCGCAAACAGAGTAATAAGATAAAGATGACATCAAAGGTAGAGAACGCTCAGTATATTAAAGTCAAGGCCCAGAAGGCACTGCTTAGTAAGCATGGTATAAGAACTGGCGAATCTAGTGAATAACCAAATGAATGGACTAAGTATGGCCAAACTTTAACCAGCTGGGATATTCAAGAGATGAGCTATGTCATGAAATCTTAACCGAAAGTCTGAAATGTTTATACTTTTGATTCGAAAAGACTACTTAAGCAGGGTTTTAATACTAAGTATCACGCAGGATAGTCACCAGATATTTCAGTCACTTCAGAATTCCCGTTTTTAAACGAGCTTATTTTAGGCCGTCTGCAAAAACCACACTCCGCAAGAAGACTAATACTTACCTAGCATAACGCTTCCCCATTGACCTACGATGTCCTTGCAAATCCAACATGCATAGAAATATTTTTATGAATTCATTCGGTGGCAAATTAGGTCATCCTAAGATTCCATACTTGAAGAAACAGTAGCTTTCGCTTTTTAAAAACCTTTTCAATTCCCAAGTAATTTTTGTCCGTCCTACCGTTACACTGGCCCTCAGGGTTTCCAAACCCCGTGCTGTATACATTCCGTCGAGGTAAAATAATTCACTTGCGTCTATGGCATAGAGAAGATGTCATATAGGGCTAGTAAAAGTATGCAATTGATGTGGACGAGGTTGTATAGTTCATAAGCAACATTAATAAACGTGTTGCTGCCCTATGAATGGACATTTCGCGGTCTTAAAAAACCCCTAGTTAGAAACTTTTTTACAATCAAAAGATACCCTCTCTCTCTCCCTCACTTTAAGCGTAACGCTAGCAAAAGCCGTGATTTGTTATCAAATGAAATAAAGAATATTTTTGCGCATGGTTCTTAGAAAATACATTTAAATTCATGAGGAAGCCGAACATCAATGGGAAAAATTCCTCCTCCTCATTCTTGGAGTATAAATTTTGCAGACAACTGAAAAGGGGCTCTTTCGAAAGTCTGTAGCCTGGCGTGACCAAAATACCTCAGGATCATGTTGCACGATAAGCAATGTTAAGACCCTGCTTAAGTAACCTTACAACGAAAACATAATTCAGAATTACGGTTAACATTTCATGCGAAAGCACATCTAATGCATGAACGCCAGACGACAGGTCGGAAAGGGGATGCAGTAAGACTGCTTCTAGCGAGAACCACTTGCGCCGCCACTTAGGTCTTATATAGCCATGCGGAGCGACAGAGCACGGCTGAAGAATTAAAGTCAAGAAGTGCTTATCAAAGCAGCGCCGGAGAAGTGCCAACGGTGTGAGGCCAATTTGGCACGGACGTCACGGCCAAACAAAGAGCAGCTGACATGCTCAGTCGGAATAAATCACCAGGACCTGCAACGCGCACGCAAAAAAGACAGCGAGCGAGAGAAAACAGGACAACAGGGTTTGCGTGCGCCGACAGGTATTGCTGAGTGCCATGACTGTCACTAGGGCAAGCGGCGCCCCACTGGTTTGTCCGTATAGGAGTTATGCGAAGAGGCCGGCGGTCTGTTGCACAGAACTCAAAGGAACGCAGTAGTTTACGCCTACCGATACTGGAATTTGAGATCGCGTAAAACCTTTGGAATGAGTACTGGGAAGTTGGCGAGCGCGCTGGACCTCCTTTTCAGCCGGAGCGAAAAATCCCGAGTTGCAAAAATAAGCGGTCTGGCTCGGGTTCGAAGGAGTTCAGGAATGAAGCAAGACCTCTACGGTCGCCGCTGCTTTGTCAGAGCGGTTTGGTGGGGAAAAACGTTCTTTATGCCAAGGAGAATAATACAAAAGCGTCGGCCAGGACTTGCTAAAGGTTCGACCCGCCAGTCTCCGATGTTTGGCACACATATTCTCCACTTAAAATGTTACACGCCAAACATTAGTATCCTGTTGGAGCCCCCTGTCAGTTGTGACCGCCCAGAAGTACAAAAACAGTGAGTCTGCCAGTCCAAGGTTAAGGAGTATGAATTCAGTCGGAGTTTTCCTAAAGTATCAGACAGTATTTAAGACCCAAGTCCAAACGTTCTCAGGCCTACGTCTTTAGGTGCAGCAAATGTGCATATACAAATAACAACCTTGATAGATGGCAAGTCGACGAAAAAGCATCGCCAAGGGTATGGTGTATGGTCACGGTTACTTCGAGGAGCAATTGTTTTAAAAGAACATAACCAGCGATATTTATTTGTACGTACCAGAGAATGAAATAAAAAGACCTCGCGGTGGCTGTTACGGGAGATTGGTCAAGATGCTTTTTGAGAATGCCTTCAAGGGGGCATTAAATGTATTTGCTATTATTATTAAATGGCAAAATAGTGTCACCTTTTAATAGGTAACATTATGGAGGATCAAAATCTGTGATGTCCCACTCGACATATAAGATCCCTGAAAGCGAGGTGAGATTTCAGATATGAGGAGACAAACGTATTCTATGTATCCCCGTCCCCGATTGTCCTCTAAACTTCACCTACCTAGGACACCCTGGGTTACACAGGCCGTGATCAGGGCACGCAGGAGCCGACGGAAGGAAGGCCGGCACACCCAGAAACCCATAGTAGGCGGCGCTGGATTGTGGTCATGTTACAACAAGACCAACAATTAGAGTAAACAACCTCAAAAAAAAGCAAGAGACTGTATGGCACTTGCTTACACCCTGCACACACGGGGCAATTAAAATGAGACTAGACGGATGATTCACTATCGCAGGAGTATTAAATACAACCTGGTGAAGAGTGCACAGGAATCTACAAGGAAACATGAAAGACTAAACACCAATGTCATTTCTTCGTTGATTGTGGAATTAAATGGGATTGAAAGGTGGCAGTGAAAATGCAGGGCGAAAAAAACCAATTCGAACAGTCTGTCTGTGGGGACCTTATTTTAGTCTTGCGCAGTTACGAGTTGTTCACATCAGCAGTGTGTGAACAATCTGGAGAGGGGTCTGAATAGTTGCGCTCGGAACGGGGTTATTCAGCGGACGGCTAACGCCCCACATAGTTCATTTGTTCAGAAATCAACGGATAGTTTTGTTTTGCTCAAACCGGAAATTCTGAAACACATCAAGAAAAAGTTTGCTGAGGGACGGAGTCAAGGAGCCCAGTCCCTCTCCTGAAGTCGCGCAGAGTGATTTACCGTATCTAAGCCTGTAAACTCTGTAAAATAATGGATATTCCTATCTTCTTATTCGTCTCTTGCAGAAAATGTTTTCTGAATGCTGACATTGTGTATTTTGATTACTCTGTCTTCAAAAGCATTCTAGCTATTCAGTTATAAGTTCCTGACTAGGTCGAAGAACTGAAATAATGGAACACCCCCACTAATTCCTCAGGAAGGAGCGTTCCTCGCTGCTGCCTCAGTGATAAAGCTCCACCTGTATTGAATTCAAGTTATTCAAACGCTTCAACCGGAAGATTATGACGTTCAGGTGAAAATGTGTGAATCAGTTTGACAATTACCAGAACGACTCTCAGCTCGTGGAAAGCTTATGGCCCAGCGAGGAGCCTATGTTTCATTTTTCTGGCCAGGTAAAACGACACAACTGTCGAATTTAAGAAAGTCAAACCCAGCAGTAATTCTGGAGCATAAGACTCTCCGAAGCTGATGGTTTGGTGTGTATCATGGCTAATATTGAGCTGATTGCACTATTTTTCTCCGGCGACGCATCCGGTAACACGACCATCGTTACAGGGGAAAATTTCCTGGAGACGCTGCAGGAGTTGGCTATCCCACGACTTCAGACGAGAAGTGACGCTGTTAAAGCCTTTTTTTCAACAAGACGGATCCCCACTTTACTGTTCCAGGTTAGTAAGGCATTTACTGAAAAGTAGGCTTATTGACAGATGGATTGGTCGAAGGGACACCTCGGATGGACTTCGTCCTTGTGGCTTTTTTCTCTGGGGCCACACCAAGGGCGTGGCGTATGTCACTAAGCCCCGTGTTCTGTCACAGCTCGAGGAAAGAATTAAAATGGTCTACAGTGAGGTCAGGAGGGAGATGCTAAAAAACATCGGAGAGGCCTGCGTCTGAAGGTGACTGAAGGGTTCCGAAAATGGAGGCACTAATGTGCAGGTATACGACTGGTCTAAGAGACGTTGGAACCTGATAGCAGGTGTAGCAGGTGAAATTGTAATGACGCCTTTGTTGATGGTGGCAATATGAATAGGCCTAGTGTCTTTAGGTATTTATTAAAGGGGTACAGTGACTTTTGGAACATCCTGTATGAACTCTCATTACTTCGCCAAAGAAATACTCAACAGAAGTGTCAGTTTAAAAAAATATAAAATGCCGAATTTTGGTTAAGTTGTGTCCTTTCAGGGGGAGGGGGGATCAAAAACGAAAAAACCCTTCGGATGACCTAAGATCGAACAAATTAAAAGGAGACACTTACGAATTTCTCGTCCACAACGACGTATAGTTCAATTATGTACGGTGCAGGACCATGAGGCTGATGGAATACACGAACGGGTCGCAGAGTCTAAAATTGAGCGAGGGAAAAGATTCTGACTAAAACCAATTTTCAGTGATTTTGACTTCTTTTCTCCAGAACTAATAGTGGTTTGTGGACGGCTAGCCGGAAAACACAACACTTTAACGTCTGCGAAGGAAGTTGGCGGCCGTCAACCACGAGTCAGTTGCAAGAAATCTTCCGATTTTGTGCGACCGCGACTCGTGTTTTCAGATGATCTTGACTATTTACACAATTTACGAGCTGCGGTATTTCTACATGCTCGTCAGACAGGCTGACCTAAATTGACTAAATTGATAAGCGCACTTTCAAACAAATGGGAAACGTATTGTATTCATGGGAAATACCTGAAAAAAAAACATTCCACAGTTTACAGGAAAGGGGTACCGACAACAATTAGGACGACCGGAATGACTATTTCTGACTTAATAACCGTCGTCAGTCAGTCATACTCAACCCGACCTTTGAATGCCCCTCCTGCAATAACTACTATCTTCGGTGGTAACCGCAGTACACCGGGCTAGTGGGTCAGTGTTCAGGGGATCCAAGGTTCAAATCTCAGGTTACCAAAACCTGGGGTAGGGTATTGGTGGCCGGCGACAGCTAAGAAGCCAGAAATGGTCATCCTAGCCTCCCTCGTCTTCTAGAGTACCTCCTTCCTGCATATATTACTGATCGCTATGCGACTGCCTGCGAGGGTTCTGGATTAGGCCCCAAAGCGTAAAAGGACAAGCATGTCCCATAACCCGATCGGCGAACGCCCTTCCTACAACGCCTAAGTTTAGTGTTAGTATTGGGGTTGTGAGTCACCGAAATAGGAGACTGTACTTAATGAAGCGAACGACCTGGAAAGGACAGATTTTGGTCCATGCGACGAGATAGAGTTGGCGCGATAAAGCGACTAAGTAACACTGCTTATGTTGAACTCTGCGGCGACTCCGGTCGTAAGCGAGGAGGGGAGAAGTTGGGAGGTTGAAACCAGTTTTTCCAAGTCGTGAACTACTTGTGGAGTATGTTGTCTCTTACATTCATGTACCTCTGTGCAAACGATTGTTACATTAGGAATTTTAAATCTGTTTATCATCTGTAGAAAAACTGTCGAGTAAACGTTCGCTTCCCTCGTAAATGACTTTACTCTGCTGTTAAAGGTGAGCACGAAAATAAGTGAATGCTTAGTTTTGGAATACTTTATAAGGAGGATATTAAGAGATAGTATATTTGATGTACCCTGATAGACACCAAGTGACATCGAACTATTATGTCATGAAAACTATCACTAAGTTCCTGGGAAACATAGCGGGTACTCTGTGGCATTGCCATAATTCCTAATAGGTGTTAATGCCAGCTTTGAGGGCTGAAGGTGGCTTGCAAAACCCCCAGGAAGGACAGAACAGGAGGAAGGCAAGGTAATTTGGCTGTAAGATCAACAACATGGGAAAATACATGTCGCAAAGGGTATCCAAAAGGTGCGCCTTTGAACAAGAGTATAAAAAATGCATTTTACAAGGCTTGTCTGTTAATCGTACAACGGCGTAAAAACTGCCGACTAAGCAGTGGGAGGCAAGCGCCCACACGCATAAATAAACACAGAAACTAGCCTAAGCTAGCAGTAAAACGAGACGTCATATATGACGCAGGGCAGGTAAAATCGGTCGGTAAAACCGGTCGTCGAATGCATAAAAAGTAAGAAGGCGTCAGGGTGGTCACAGTACATGTCCGCGCGCCTAATTGAAATTTACGTCCTTGCCGAAAATTCGCATCTAAGGCACATGAAGGCACATCTACCATTTGGCTTAGAGTATTATAAATGCTTTAATATCATCTGAGTGATATTAATAAATGACCACTCAGGCCAATAAAGCTCCAGTATGAATCTGGCCGTAGATTAAACCGATGGGGGAGATTTCGGCTGGAACCTTTGGATATAAATCTATTGGTTCTTAACGCCTGTGAAAAAAACAACCTTCTTTCCACTAAAAGGCGCACAGAAAATTCGTGCTTTACATTTACTTTGAAGGTGGGACATTTCGCAAAGTTGGTACTTAGAGAGCGTGCTTCAGTTTTAAGAGGTATGCTAACTCCAGTATGCTTTGAAATGCGACTTCCATTTCACGTTTTCTTAAGGCTCCCAAGAGCGTTCTAGGCAGTTTCCTTAACCGAACTTCATACTTTTAATTGTCTCCCTACAAGGAGACCTCATGACACACACGACATGCTGCAGTGGGTATGGATCATATGCTACACCTTTTATGCAATGGTAATGTATCTAAAGATATAAGGCTATAGGAACGATTACGTGAACGTATGAAAATGTCCTATAATTACAAACTTTTTCACTATTAAAATACGACCTACGGTACATATCAGCGTTTAAAAGGCAAATTGTCAAAACTGTGTGATAATGAGTTTACTGTGTGCTTCTCCTGACAAATGAGTGTGAACTTATTCAATGATTTAAAATCCTTGGAGATGATGCCCATGACTTACGCAATGACGCTTTTCGAGTGTAATTTAAATAGGCATCTAGGAATATTTTCAACCGCAATCCAGCACGCCCCCGTAGTTAAAGTGGTGTTAGGCTGTGCCAAACGTCAATTTGTACTGTCAGTACATGCATATACTTTCGACTTTCTGCAAACATGCAAATAATCCAGTCCAGGTTTCACGAGTTTCCGAGCAGACGATGTGTACATGGAGCGCATGGGATGATGGCAACCGCGTATGAATACGTAGTAATAAAGACTGGTTTACAGTACGTGCAGATGAGGGTTAGACTCAAACTTATGATAAGAAAACTTATCCAAAGGCAAAATAATGCGGAAAATTCTGCAACGTTACACATATCGACAAACCACAGTGGCCTACGTTGAGACTGGTGTAGACGAACTTTATCGAAAGCCTACTGACGTTATCTAGTCAGTCTAACTTCTATTCGTGTAACTCGCCATTGGCACATGATTTCTGTCTCCTGCATCCGCCTGCAGTCAAGAAACATCAACGAAAAATCCGTGATTTTATATTTTCTGGACTCGAGACTGTCTCTCTGGTTTCCCTTAAACACTGTTTCCACCGGTTAGCACATTCGCTAACTTGACAATTGGGCCTTCTTTTAGTGAGTCTAAAAAGGTCCTATGATTGGCTTACAGTTAGACTCGCCTGCATCCCTAAAATTCCATTTATTCTATTCTATATACAGTAGGTGACGTGAACCAGAAAGCATGATAAGCAAACTGTAGATGATCTATTTGGAGAGCTTTGAACGTCGGACAGTTGCTTATTATTTTAACGCGTCCCGGAAAAAGCCTTCCCTATAGAATATGTTTCTGAGTCATTTTTTAACGGATATGCTTATAAGTCTTGGTGTAAGTCAATATCACCTTGTATTCAGGCCATTTCCTGTGTTAACAACTGTCCTAAATTACATCTGCGCATCCGCATGTGATCATCCAATGGAGGGCATTACAGATTACAGAACAAAGTACAACCTACATAGCTTATAAATCCGCGCATTCATTTGAGAGCGCCGAAAACTGAGAAATACTCACAGACATTTGAAGGAAGCCAAGAAACTGAGTAGACTCCACCGGCGTCAAAAGACAGTAAATTTATAGGAGAGAACCTCTTGACACACGGAAATTGACATGCTTATGGTCGTATACGCTAATTATGTGCCGACTTTTTGGCTCCTCGACGTATAGATTTATGAGAGCGTTTAGTCCAGCGACGTCTTTCTTCGTGAGATCAATAAGAACTTTCTTCACCGTATTCAACCGCATCTCGAATAATGTAAAAAAGGACAACCTCCGGCGATTTCTCGTGAAACCGTTTGAAAACACACGATCAAACACCAAACAGTTAAGTAGATGCCCTATTACAGAGTGCATTAGTTATTGGAGGGTATTTGTCCAAAAGATTATCCGAAGGACTTTTGGAAATTGTTGCGCTTAGGCTGCTTTGTTCACTCATTTGTTTGCTTGTAGTCTGCTCATTTGACAAGAATATTTCAGCTCCCGTATTATAATTTTCCTTATGACAATTATTTCTAACTAAACATACGATTGCGAAAATTTCCATAACGCTAATCAGAAGACGAGGTGGCGAGCAAACGTAGCTTTCGATAGGATTGCCTTCAATATGTACTGGTTTCGCTTAACTGCAGCTAGTTGATTACTGTGTTTTAAGCGATGAATTTGGGTCGATTTTAGACTGATTAGGAGCTTTCCGTGAATGAAAACATGTTTCATGAAACGAGACACCTACTATACGCCGACCAAATCGGCTACTTAAATGGATGCAGGGTAAAGTGCGCAACCCTCCAAAAAATAAGACTAGTGTGAAGATTTTGTTTTGATTACTTCAGACAATTTTGCCCAGGTTTAACTTCTCTGGCCTAGTAGAGGCATGCAGACTGGGAAATCGGACAGGCGTAATCAGTTGTGAATAAAAGATACTTCTAGAAGGAGCCGCTGTCTTAGTAACGACATTCCCGACTCACACCTGTTGAGCAAATAAGCACGAAAAAATGGCCATGTTATGACGCCCGAATGAGTGATGCACGCCCAACCAAAGATGCTGACCTATACAGCGAATGGCGGATGGGACAAGACAACTAAAGGTCCGAACAACGTATCGCTTCGAAGGAAGGGGGTGAGGTAGATTATGCGTAAGCGAACCTCAGAGTAATATGATTAATATACAAGGCAACACTGTTCTCCGGAACGGTAGTAGTACTCGCCGTTTTCGATGTAATATATCCATTCAGATACCACCGTATACGTTTGTTTATTAATGTTCCTTATAAAGTATACAGCATAGCCATATCCATCGCAAACTTTTATGAGTCGTATATGCTGCCTTCTTAAAGGAATCGTGGAATGCATGCGTTTCTTTGAGTTGAAATTATACTACTTGCAGTTTCGAAACCCAAAACGCAAGTGCAATAGCACGTCAGGTTCCAAATCATTCTGGAATTTAAGAAACACGTTTTTCAAAAAGTATGCTCTTTTCTCGAGCAAAAAATGTAAAGAAGACGTGATTTATTCCCAAAGGAGTACAAGCAAACATATGCTTGTGCATGTTTCCCGTTAAAAATATTTGAATTTATTGATTCATTGACAATCAGTGGGAAGAATCATACCACTTAAGTAGTTGATTTACGAAAAATTGCTTTTACAGGCAGCTGGAAAAAGGCGCATTTAAAAGTCTACATCCTGGCGTGACTGAGATATCTTTCGAGTAGACTGCACGATATTCAATTTTATAACCCTACCTAGGTAATTCTTTCTAATCGAAATAACACTTCAGAATTTCCACTAACCTTTCGAGAGATAAACTACCTACTGTATTATTTGTTCTGGTTGATTAATTTGGACCGGTTCCCAAGTTATAAAGAAGTTTTCGTGAATTTACGCACGTTTCATGACTTAGGTCACCTACCGCAGTTAAATTGTGACTTTTTACACTAGTTCAAATCAGCTGGAAAAAAAATAGTGAACCCTGGGAAAGCGCTCAAATATGGATCAATGATACACAAACAACAACTCAAGTTACTGAATATGAAAAGCTAGAGTATGTTAGATTGGGGAAGAGAGCGTAAACGCGAATAAAATCCAGCTGGAGTAATTTTTTAAAAAATGCCGAAAGTGGCGGAAACACGTAGATGTATACACACGCCCACAACTAGACGCACTTGCATAAAAAAGCAGAGTGCAAATGTGGCTTGGGATTACTGAAGGTTAGAGAACACGGCTAAGAGGATCCAGGCTGTTCGGAAATTCCAGCTACACCAAAGTGGAATACGCATATGTTAGGAGAAACGAAGGAGACTCAAGGGCTCTCCCAGTGAGTTCACCTACATGTCACATGCATACCACCAATGGGACTGACTCCAGTGAAATTACCCCGAAGGCTAATTATCGCTGGCAACATAAGGCCGGGTCATGGGACATAAGGCTTGGAAGCCTTATCAGTCATACGTCTTAGTGGGATCGATCGAACCGAATTAACGGTCAAAAATTAGATGAAATGTTCGTAAGCGGTTCAAAGGCTAACCACACATGCAGCACTGGATCACACCGTCCAGCAGTTTAACAAAAGGTTAGAGGTTTCGTGCGGAACATTTTGAGCTCTAGGCAGGGTGAGACAAAACGCAACACTGGAGCTTGTAATATCGTCAGAAGTAAATGTACAAAAGTGGAACAAAGCTAAGGGAGCACAACTTCTTTGGTTCGTCAAAAACCTTACACGAAGGCCAGAAACTTCTGCAGGATAACTGAGTAATGCCCGCGTCTGGAGACACGCAATACTTACACTTCTGAATGCACCGGCCAGATTTAATACTAGTGGACTCAGGTATAGGTCTGACTGCGCCTTAATTTATATGCTAAAATATCGGGTTTCGATGAACTCGAGGGGGATAGGCCTAGATAAAAACAGAAAATAGACTATAAATGCCAATTTGGGCTGTCTGTGCGTTGTAAACACACCCAATCCCTTGGACCGGTCAGCTTCACTTCTCCGATACCCTGCATTTCCGTCTTTTCTTACAGGCCGCTGCAAAGTGCTCAGCCAGCGGTCCGCCCCCCCCCACACCTACTTAGCCTTTTAAAGATAAAGTACTGACTACTTATAACTCTGGTGTTAAGCATGAAAAATAAATAAAATCTATTGGGCATTACGAAATCTAAAGCTATTTCGCTAGGAAAAACGAAAGCGCCGCTATAGTTATCTGCGCAGCCAGCTGTGAAACTCCGGCGGCTAAACTCTTTTGAGAAAGTCAGAGGTTGAAGCCCACTTTAACTTGTACCTACCGCCGCCGCTGCCCTTCCCCTCCACTTGTTCACAGTAACGTAGCACACTGATTGCTGCGGAGAACATAATTGAAAACGTGTCCTTCGGGTTAATGTACGGACTAGTACTTCTACACTGAAGGGAACACAGGACCAAACATGCTGAAAATGAACAGGTGTAAGGTCACTCTGGCGTGGACAGAAGCCGAGGAAAAACTCAAATTTATCACCACAATACGAGCGACAGCAGCTCGTGCTGTTGCGGCCTCATCGAGGGGAGGTCGAAGAAGGAGCTGACGCAAATTTGGTGGTAGAGAGGCTATACGACCGGACCTATCGCCTACCGGAGGCGCTGGAAATAAAGGGCTGCGAGGACGGGGTGTTTGTGTGTGGCGTCAGTGCGGAAACGTACAAATGTCAATGACAAGTACAGGGCCGGTAAAGGCTTCAGTCCGGAAGGCGTAGTTAGGAGTCGCCAAGCAGAAAACACTCGCTGTCTTGGGCGTATGCGCCAGGCACCCTGCTGTAATACTGATGACTAAGCCAACCCCGCATTGCAATCGGCCCGACAGGGGCGGTACTGACCGGTGGCAATGGTGATAGAGAAAAGCAGATGAAAGGGCATGGGTTGCGTACATAATACACGTGTGTACACAACCCGCGGGCATAACCATCCGCAATGATTTCTGTGACTGCTTGATGAATCACTAACCAGAAAAAGACGGAATGCTGTGCCAGGAAGGCCAGTGACATAGGGGTCCTCTAAGCCGGTGCATCGCCAAGTGTTCGCAAGTCATATTTTAGGGCAGCCACGCACTTGTATGTTGTAACTATGACTGGTAAGGCAGAAAAGGACAGTGAGATGGCCACCTGGTAACATGAAATCTGGCGGTTGGATGCGGTCAAGAGAGGCCTTAGGCGGTGGGGGAGTTGAAAGCTGTCCAGGTGAGGCAGCGCGAATGGTCACCTGTCGGACAGGCGCCAACGGCACAGGCATTGAGGGGTTAAAAGAGTACGATCAGGACGCAGATACACACCGACTGTATCTCGACAAGTTTGACTTAACTTCGGATGGCGACAGACTAAATGGCTGCCAACGTGTCCTAATTGTATTCTAGCTGAAGGATCCATCAGCTGAATGAAAACACCCCTAAAAAAACTCGAACTGGTACGCAATCAGATAATTTAGGAGAGTCTACAATGGCCACTGTCCACGCGGGATCGGTAGTTGGGGAACTCATAATGAGGTTCTCCGCATCCCGAGCAACTATTTTCAGTATAAGACGACTAAAGCATCGGCATGTCATGAAGTGTTAACTAACATCCTAAAGTTCGTTTTCGATTAGGAAAGGTTAGTTAGGTGGGGATGAAATATTGACTACCTGGCGACGTAAGCCCCAAATGTTCCAGACGCGCCGGTGTGCTGGCCTTTGAATGCACTTTTCGGCCGCCTACAAAGTCCGCACTCAGTGAAAAAGTGGCTGCTTACGTATTGCGCATTTTCTCCACCGATTTTCGACGCTCTTGTAAATTCAAATTTTTTATAGAAAACCTCAACAAAAATATTACTCCTTGTACTCAGTTGGTAGCAAATCATGTCTTTCAAAGATTTTCGTGCTTCGAGAAAGGGCATCTTTCGGTTTTAAAGAGCTTGTAATTATGCGATTTCTAAAGACTGAATACAATCGTATCGGCCGTCGACTATACAACATATTCCACATCCATTTCATTACTTTGTGAGCCCTAATATCGTACTTTCCTAATAACACAAAGGAACGTATGCCTCCTTACACGGAACGTGTACAGCTTGTAGGCTGAACACTTTAAACAAAAGTGCAATGGTAGATCGAGCCCAAAATTATTCGGGAATAGCAAAACGTTCTTAAAATCGAAGCATACTTTTCCTCTAAGCACAAAAATTGGAGAAGACATGGTTTTCTACCAATTCAGTACAAGAAGTAATAAATGTGTGGAGGTTCTCTAAAAAGTATATTTGAATTTACAAAAGCATCGAAAATCGCTGGAGAAAGTGCGCACTACGGGCTTACGTCGCAAGATAGTCAATATTGCAGCCCCAGCTTCCTAGTCGAAAACGAACTTTAGAATGTTAGTTAACATTTCATGAGATCGGTCACTGACTATATGAAAGCTCAACCAAAGTTATGTTTTCGATGCTGCGGTTCTGCTTTTTGCGAGCTGTGCTTCTTCTGGACTGGCCCTAATACGGCGCGCACAATGCCATTCAGCTTGCATCGTAACTAAAATGAATGAAAAAAATCAAATCGATCAACATCGAGATGGTGTTTGTTATAACTCAGTCCATCGCCAGAACCCTATTCACAAGCGCGCGTGCCTGCGGAGAGGGCTCCTCTACATAAAAAATCCACAGTAAGTTTGCAAGTCAGCCATATCTTAACGCTAGTACGCGCAATGACAGCAAAGAAGCAGTTTGTAAACAAAATATACGATGATAAATGGGTAGTATACTCAAGTGGCAGTCAATGGACTTTCTGAGGCAAGTTCGTTCAAGGGGTTTGAGAAATGGTCCCGTTAATCCGTTACGCTAGAGTGGGTTGGGTGGATTTTAAAAAGACACACAGATAATTGGCCAACTGACAAACTTGCTGGGGTTGGGAGGAACCGTTGCAATAAGGTGTAGGCAAATCATAAACGCGCAGGTATATTTCAGATTTATTATTTACCCCAAAATGGATGGATGACAGAATTAAGACGAAAATGGGGAAGACTAGCAGTTGCTGCACAACTGCAATCATCCTCTCAAAGCCATTCGGCAAGGACGCAGTAGATGACCCATTCAGGGAACAAAAACCAGGTCATCGTGTAATACGAGTTTTATGAGTAGGTCTAAACGGTGGAAAGTAGAAGGCGATAGTAGGTAAACACTCGGACAAATGTTGAGGTAGAATATTGCGTTCTCGCGCTAAATTTCTCTACAGCTCCTTGCAAAAAAGCACAGTTACCAGGATCCCGATTCACGAGGAATGATGAGGGTATTAAGATATCTGACAATGCGCGCAAAAATTCGGAATTTTTCGCAGTTATTCCAGTTCATTTTCACAAAGAGGTAGTCAGTCACTGTTGTTCTAATAAATGAGCAGACATGCGAACGGCTGCATGAACACCAGTATTCTATCAGTACGTCTCGATGAATCGAGGAGTTACTTGAGAGTGAGTTCTTGTACAAAACAATGTCAAATTGGGGCAGGAATTGGACGTGGTTTATTGCCAACAGCAAACAAGTTGCAAAAGTGACCTCCCTATTTTTGAATACCACGAGTACTACACAGAGGCACGAGTGCATTAACTGTACCTGGAGTGTATTTAGTCCAGAAAAACGGGAATGTTTAGACTATCCCGAGGAGTGTTTAGTGGTCGTTTAACAGAAGACGAGTGGATGGAGACAACTTAAGGCATAGATGAAAATGGACACGACTAGTGTCCGACCGGAGAGTGAGAAGCAGAAAAAAGAGGAACGTGCGTGGCACGCGTAGACGTGGAAGCAGTTATGTCAGTCTACGCGCCCATAATCATTCCTGGCTGCATAACCTCCTCTGGTAATAAGAATAATGTAGGTGTGGAGGTAGAATGAGTTCGACGTAGCACGCATTGACTGGTACAAACAAATTCAAGCGGAAGTCACCGCTACGCCAGCTCTAGGATGGTGACTTCTCTGTTTCTGATGAAAGAACTATTGGATATCACGAACGACACTAGGGGAAATTAGTCCCCATATCTCACAAACACAGACAACCCATCTTTGCAAAGACGTAAAAAAAGAGCGCGCCTACAATTCCATATGTGCAGACAAAAAACGCCGCGGCCGAAAATCACCGAGAGCAGAAAAGCCGAGTAGAGCAGACCTTAGAGTTAAACGGAAGAAGTCACTTCGAGGCGAAAAAACTAAAATTAGACCCCAGGTGGTGTCGGCCTGAATCAGAAATTCTAACAGCGAGCGGAAGGTAATGCTCACAGAGCAATCGTCCCTTCTTGCCAGGTTGCGTCGGGCCGCTACCACTACGGAAGAAATAAGGTCCTCGCCATGGTTAACCATTTTAGGAGACAAAACTGTGTCACCGTCAAGAGAGCGGAAAGCGGAAACGAAACCCACAGAGCACAGGCGCTGAGTGTGAAGATTTCCGATTGAATAGGCGGAAAGTGAAGGCAGTTATTCGAAACGGTGGAGAAACAAAATTATGCAGACTTTCAGGTGCATAATATCAACACGCCCTTTGGTGCGTGGGCCTTGAAAAAAGTGTCTTTAGTATGAATTGGATTATGACAAAGAAGGTTTGCGGAACACCGGTCTCGTTCCCTCTTCCTACTTCTACTATGTACCAACGACAAGGCCGATCCGAGGTGACCGGAGAACAGGTGGGGAGCAGCGACAGGTCAAACATTCTGCCCGTCCTCCGTGAGTTAAACATGTGTGCTGTCTCCTGACCAAAATGAATCCGACATCGCTCACCCAAATATCATAGAAGCGAGAGCATGAATAAGATTACGTGAAAAAGAGAGGAGACAGGGCGATGAAGAAGAAAGGAAGGGGGAGAATAAAGAAGAGGAAGAGGACGGACAGGAAGAAGAGGAAGAAGAAGAATAAGCAAAGAAGAGGAGGAAGAATAAGAAGAAACGACCGCGTCCTCGCTCTCCACCCCAAAGGCTGAGAAATTCTACCGTTAGGCAACCTTCCAAACCAAGTAAGCGCCCATAGGATTCTTGAGAAAAAGGCGGTCAGAATAAGTTTCGTTTACTCCCTCTTCCTTCTTCGATGCAGAGAGACAAACAAGATGGCTAGATACTCGGTATTGATGCAAGAAGCATGCACACTAAACAAAGTAAATATCCTTACCTGGTTTGTGGGGGCAGGTTCACTGAAATCGACAGCGTGATAGGAACCTACAAGGTGAAGACAATCACAGTTTAAAATGGGCAGCATGATTCACATACCCAGCTGAAGGTCTGGCGGTCCAGATTACCCTTATCCTACCTTTAAGAACAAAAAACCAAGAGGAAAACAATGTCCGAGTGAAAAAACCGCCAAGGTAAGGATTTATTATCTTTCCTTGTCAACCTGGCCAAATTGGTACCCTACATGCATTCGGCCACAAAACCCGAAACTTTTGTCGATTGATGAAGGCTCAAAATATTCACGCCTTCGTAGTACAGCTGCTTGCCAAAAACAACGCTAAATATCTATGAATATGTATAAGGAACACCCATACATATATATGCGGAAAAGTATTGCCGATAAAGACAAGGAGGCCTGGAATGACCATTTCCGGCTTGCTAGCCGTCGTCAGTCAGCCATGACCAACCCCGGGGTGTGGAACACCTGGGGCTCGAACTCGCGACCTCCTAGACGGAAGTCCAGCGCCTCGAACCACGGCAAGCTACGAGCAGCAAGTTTTAAAAAACGCACTGACCGGTCGAAACTTTCGAGACGTTGGGCGAATATTATATTCAGACGCTTCTACTAGGTCAGCAAAATCAGATAGATCGAAAAAGACAACGATTGGCTCGAGTCTAGCCGGATCTTCTTCGATTAATCGCACACCTGTAACCGGGCACGCACCGATGTGCATGCCTGCAGGGTACATCGGTCACATGGCAGGCCGAACTGATGGGTCAAGAGCCTTGTAAAACAGAGGACGAGGCTGGCTTGCTCTGAGATGCCAATCAGGTCGGTGTCCACTCATTTTAATGCACGTCAGAAATATTATGACATTTGACGAGGACCTGAGCTGGAACGGAGGGGACATTAAATGGAACGAATTGTACAGTAAAAGGGTGGCAGTTAGTTGTTTATAAAAGGGCTTTACTCGTGCCGCGGAAGTTCAAGTTAAACCGACTGCAGTACACAGGACTGCCATCTTACAAGCCGCCGACAAAAGCGCGCAACGGTGGGAGGGAAGTGGCGCTGGCATTTCTACACTCGGTCACATATTACGCTGACGTCGGTGAATTACGCATACCGACCGGACATTATTTATGTAAAAAGCACACATGCGCACACAAAAGGAGATTAAAATCTGGTGAAAGTGATAAAAAAGTGAGTAAGCAGACGGGGCGACAGTGGAAGGGACAGCGACTTTACGTCAGACAGCAAATAATCATATGCGTCATGCATTGCGAAAATGATACTGACGTTGGTGAAACGTCATTCAGTCCCCTTTGGAGGCAGGCGCTGTACCTGCATAAGGATACGCACGTGAATGTACGTTTTTTCCACGGCACAGAGAACATTCCTACCCGTAGACGACCTAGGTGATCACACGACCATGGCATTAGAAAGTTATACGGTTAAATTCTCAGATCCTAAATATGGCATTTCGACCGTCGTGACCGACGATCCTAGGTAAACCTCGCAAAGAACCGACAGTTCGTCTCATGCAAAAGATGAAGAACACCCCATCGCACCAGTGAGGACGCAATAGTGGCTTGGGCTTGAATATGTTTAGCATGAAGGCCAATTACGCTACATATATTTCTGTGGTCCCATGCCCATCATGTTCCACCGTAAAACAATGTCATGACCGGGAATATGCATGTGCAGTGGCTGAGAAAGCTGAACCAAAGAACGCGCTCTGGACGCGTGCTGTCCATACATGCGCAAATATGAGATTTCAGACAGGGGTCCTCGGATCTCTCGAGGATGAGAATTACCGTAAAGGAACCACTACAACCCGCTACTAGTCCGTCACAGTAGAAAACATGCTGCAGTCACCGACATCAGATGAGCGGACTTTCGACGAGTCTGACGAACATGCGAAACCACAAGCGTTATTAATTTTAATTCAGAAACGGGATGTAGTCAAGTCTGCTGTCCTTCCTCTAAACTATGGAGTTATATTAGCCGACTTCATGCTCTGGTGTAGGAGGACAACAGCCGAAACAAAGATAAGTCATGTATCACTTTTGGCGCACCATTTAAATTGCACTACGGTCTCACGACAATCTAGTATCTTATAGACTAAGTAAGAAGGACTATGACAGTTTCAGGAATTCTTCGGAGCGGAGTTACATGAGGAGCTCACAGGTGAGCAACGTAAAAACAGCAAATAACAGTAGATATGCTATCTCATGAAATGTTGACTGAAATTCTTGCAAGTGTATTCAATTGCAAAAGATTACCTTAATAGTGTTGAAATATTTGTTGTCGCGTGGCATAACACAAGATATTCTAGTAACGTCAGAATGCTGGTTTTCGAACAAGCTTCTTAATGGCAGTTTGCATCAGGTACATTTTGTAAAAAAATGACCACCTAAGTTGCATACACTTTTACCATTCATTCTTGATACCCTTATAGATTCAAGTAAATTGTATGGAAAACATGCACAAAAACATTCTTTCTGTAGCGCATTTAGTAGAAAATTACGTCTTCTTTAAATTTTATGCTTGCAGAAAAAGTATCTTTGTGTACTAAAAAACCCTTTTCAATTCCCGAATATATTTGAACACGACTTACCGTTACACTTGCATTCAGGATTTCCAACTTACAAGCAGCATAGTTTTCGCGTAAGGAAAAGCATATATTTCTATATATAGGGTAAAGGGCTCGTAAAATCTTGCAATGGACGCGGAGTACGTTTTCTATTTTGTAAGCAGCACTAACAAATACGCTGATGCGTTTCTGTATGACTGAACATTCCAGGGTCTTAAAAAACATCGCAGTTAGAAACCTTTTTAAAATCGGAAAATACTCTTTTTTCAGAGAAAATTTGAAGAAGGCCTAATTTGCTACCAAATAAGTAAAAAAGGAATATTTTTGTGCACCTTTTCTACAAATTATATTTGAATTTATAAGGGTATCGAAAATCAATGGGAAAAACTCACGCTACTTAAGCATTCATTTTACACAGGTGGTCGACAAGGAGCTTGCTCGAAACCCCGCATCCTGACGTCACTGGAATATCTTAGTATTATGTCACAGGGCAATTAATGTTACAACCCTGCTTAGGTAATCTTTGCGAATTGAAAGAGTACCTCAGAATTTCGCTAGACGTTTCACGAGATAGCACATCTACCGTAGTTGGGGAATGTGGACAGAACAGTGGGCCCCAAAGCTCTTTACACCCGAAATCCTATCGCTGAGTCTGACCAACGGACAGTGAAAACCTGGAGTTCGACAGTCACTGACTGAGGACAGAATATAAGGCAAGATGGTCGCGCTCCCAATGTTCGTTTTTGTTGGTTAATTTACCCAGTCAGCTGTCGATTAGGCAAAACTGTTTCAGACTCTGACGCCTGACGGAAGTGCAGGCGGCTCACCTGATGCGGATGCATATGCAAACGCAAGCGTAGTAAAACGAGGCAGTGATGTCATGCTAAATTTGGCAAACGTGACAGCCCGGGAGTCTAGACCGCCTAACAGCTGCCAATCATCAGATGCTGAGGAGGAAGTGACGAGACGCGATAAATTGTGCACGTGTGTGCGAGTAGACGCGACGGAAATTTAGTCATTAACTCCGACCAAACAAAGCCATGCTTTTTGGAACGTAGCACTTATCATAGTGGGGAGTGTGCTGGATTGACATGAGAAAGAGTACTTCTGTATCGGCCTTACTCTATCCCCTCTCTCACGCTTGGACATTTTGGGCGACAAGTAAAGCGATTTGGCGCCGTGAAATATGATGCCAAAATGGCAGTCAAACATTTAAAAGGGAATTTAGTAGTCTTGAAGATATTCCATCTCTAAGGGCAGTCGGAAACAAGAAGCCATAGAAGCAATCAACCCCAGAAAATTATTCAACCTCAGCAAATTCAGGCATTTTGAAGATCGAATTGGCACGTTGAAGGAAAACCTTTAATTAGGTCAGTGAAGTATTTTAGAATGCAAATTGCCTTGGTGGATAAATTAGTCTGAAGCAGAGCTCTTTAAAATTCAATCCACCAATTTTGTCGCTTTCGGGGATAGGTTTCAGATGAATGGATAGTTGGCCTACAAGCTTATTCATAAGATGGGATTTTGACGCCAAAAACTGTGCCGGTATAATGAGTGGATTTCCTTCTAGAAATAGTACATGCAGTGAACTCGCGTAAAGCAGACATGGCTACATGGATGTTTCTGTAGGCTAATCCAAATCTGAGTCCGAATCCCATTTGTCGGCAAAATGCGCTCTGATATGGGGACGCATATAAGGATGTATATTTGTCGAATTGAATGAGATCTTAGGGACCCAGTTCAGACACTATCTTAACTAACTACTGGTACTCGGCGAAAGAACTGTGACAGATAGATATCTTGACAGGTCTGCATTTGCTCAGGGCGCTAAACTGCACTCCTTCAATGTCCTCAGTTGGAATGGCACGTCAATCAGGCAAAAACTACTAATCAGTGGCGGACAAACGGGGTACATTTTATATTGCAATGGCTGGAGTTATCATCCCAAGTCAGGCAGGAATAGGGACAATAAGTCTCATACTATCAACCCATGTCCGGCAGCAACAGCGGATTACCAATGAGTTCAACGATCCAGATTTTTTGTTACCGCTGTTGCATCTAGTTGCACGAATGAGCAGTGGGAGGAGACGTCTTGTTACTGTTTACAAAATCGTGTGTCTGAAAGAGGAAGGATGTGGCAAGGTCTTGTGGAGAATGCAGACGGAGCAATAATATTGGTTGCTCTACATGTGAAATAGTGAAAATAACTCTGTCGTTCGCTACGTAGGTACAGAAGCAGACCCTGGCAGACCGGCCAATCCACAGTCAGAATAGTTGTTAGAGAAGGGAAGAACAATAGAGGAGAACTCGCCAAAATCTTCGACCACAACCCGGCCATTAAAAGTCGGAAATGTAGTACAAGCCACTGAAATTGTGGCCTAAGGGCGATAGAGGTGTAACTGCCTACACCGGTTAACGATTAGCAACACTAACTGAAAGACTAGAAACTAAAGGTCAAGGAAAATGTGACTTTAAATGGTGTTAACAGGCATCTTAGTGAGCTGATGGCTTCGATACGACATCGAATTCGTCCCTCTCTGCTAAATATTCCGGATAGTTGAGATGTCAATGACAGAGATCACATATAAACAATGTCTGATAAGTGAAATTTGAAAGAAAAATGAATTCTTGCGGTGGGTAGAGATCTGGCCTGACTGTTGGACGGAGATGGACATTTTCCTCGTTGCCTTAGAAAGAAGGGTCTACAGACCATCCAAACAGCCGCATGGTTATTAGTGATCATTAGACAAGACGCCTGATGGGCAAAGGCAGGCACATAGAATGACAACGTCCAGCTTGTTCGACGTTATCCAACAACGATAGGCCAACCCTATGTTGCATGATTGAGGTTCAGATCACCGAGTATCGACCTCACCACTGCACTAGGGGTTCATGCCATGCGGCAGCCTGAATGGATTGCAGACCCTTGGCTTCAAGTCAGGATAGGAAACATCCATTCCTGTCCCGCAATACAAGCAGATTGGCGCATGCCAGCAAAGCGTAGGTGACTATTTTTATTTCAGCCGATATAACGCAAGCCCTTCGTACAGTGGCGAGGCCGCTGCTCGACGACTAGCTGACTCAGATTCGGTCTTCAGGTGCACAGTTTGAAGTCCGACTAACACTGACTGAGGACAGAATATAAGGTAAAATGGTAATGTCTGTTTCTGTTGATTAATTTACCCTGTCAATTCTAAGTATTGCCAACTGAGTAGAGCTCTTTCAGACTATGTTCCAAAAGAAGGGAAGAAGAAATGACGCTTTGCGAGTATTTTGCGTTCGTTGTAGGCCGAAAGGGACTCACACCGAACTATTGGCTTCCTGCAGCAAACAAATTATAATAGCAGCAAGGAGGGAGGACAGAGAATGCGGGTAGATTGATAAAGTACTAGTTAGGGCTTATATATACATATATTTGAAGGCAAATACGTTCTCTGGGAAAAGTAGAAACCTTCATTAAGTAAATTTTTGACGCTGGTTCCCCAGGTCGCCGTCAGACCTAAGTAAATGTAGAAACAAGTAAGATTTTAAACGTGTTGGGAAACCATTATTTAAATGGTGCTTCAGCCAGTAAGCAGCCGCCGTGTGCATCAGCCCAGATCGATTTGCCTTCGTCTCTTTCCCCTTCCCCTGAGATCTTTGTACGTGGCATCTAACTCGATGTGCCTATTGGTGCATGACTTATCGAAGTTTATGGCTTCAAGAAACTCTTGGCCTTTTTAGATGGGCAGACTCCGACAATGGGAGTTTTGTACCATGCGAAGGTGCGTCCAGAATCAAGGGTGTGTATGGCCATTTAAGACAGGTTGTCTCGCATCTTGACTGCCAGTTGGTGTTCGTGGATGCGTGTTGAGACAGACTTTTAGGTTTGGCTACAATACACGACATCACAGACATCGCGTGGGATCTTATAGACGACTTTCTTTTTATCATGATGGGCAACCCTATCCTTAGGCCGTACAAACGGAGTGCGTAAAGTAGTCGTCGGCTTGTGCGCCACTTTTATTTGGTGTTTACTCAAGTGTCTTTCAACAAGTTCAGACACATTCCTGATGTAAGGAAGGATTCGTCAAGTATTTACTTTGAGTGGTTGATTGGAACTATCTAGTTCCTTTGTTTATCTCTTGTTGTCTCAGGCATCGACGTACGAAATCTCTAGGGCAATCGTTTAGGGAAAATAATTCAAACAGGTAGCTGAACTTGGTAACTTTTTTCATTAGGGCAGTGTGTTTTGCGTGATATAGCAGACTTTTGACAGTACTCCGCTTGAGAGAGATTGGGCTGTTGATGTCATAGTGTAGAATTATTTCCACATACGTTTCATTGCGGTGAACGGACGTGTGTAATGTTCCGTCGGTCTTAGGCTGTACGAGAACATGTAGAAATGGGTGTTTATTGTCTACTTTTTTCGACGATGCGTCAAAAATTTACTTAACTAAGTTTTATACTTTTCCCAAAGAACGTATTTGCCTTCAAATTATATTTCTTGGGATGCCTGCATTTCAACACACACAAACACAAATATATATGTGAAGAGCTGCGACTCCCATGAGGGTGGGAGAGTACTCAGTGGTGGTAATCCTGAACACTTGTAGAGAAGTGACCGTTTTTCGAGAAAGTATTGGGTGTATTTAGGAAAAATGCTTTTCCACGAACGACCATTCAAGCTTGCAGTTGATATCTTAAAATGACGTTACGTTAAAGACATCAATGAATTGGGATACTTGTGAATGAAAGTGACAAAAATGCGGAAGTAGCAGTATTAAATCTTGGTCGTCACGAACAGTTAAATTAACAGACGATTTTAGTTACTTGCAAGAGGATGGAAAATGGAAGTCAAAAGTGCCAAGTAGGAACTCAAAAAACAAACCTCCGCTGCCCGTTCGGTAGTTATTCCGTCGTGTAAAACGATTGGTCCGTCCTTGTGGTGAGAGTAAAACGACCGAGTTTCCTTCCTCAAAAGTAGATTGCACCGTCTTGGCAGCAGAATGGTGGTTGTGTGGAACAACGAATCTGAAAAAAAGGACGACCGTCAGTTTCGTCCGAAAGCTGTGTAGAAAATATCGGCAAAAGTCTGAAAGACTGGAAATAACGAATGACAGCAGCTGGATATATTACACGAGCCGAATACGAACTCTGTCTTAACTAACCTGTTTAAGACTTCAAATAATTTAAAATGTCAGGACTAGAGCGTTTGGTTGGTGGCTTCGAGGTCTACCGATCAATGCTCGACTCAAGATTATGTTATGAAAATTTGAATTTGGAAACACCCGATATTCTATTGTCAGTAAAAAATAAAGCGTCAACAGTAAGGATTCCCGCAATACCTTCTAGACTTGTGTTGATACTGAGTACCAAAGGAATCGTCCGAAATATCCGGAAGAACCTGAGGTGCAGACAAAAGAAAAGTATATAAACATAGGTCTTGTACCAGTTTCTTAACAAATGCGCTCTGATAAGAGATAATGCATAAATTGAAGGCATGAAATGGCGAATTTTCGATGCAATTACAGAGCTAGATAGGCACAATTTTTATTGTTATAAATGCACAGACACGCTGAAAACATAAAAAGACATCCCGAAAGCAGCTGGATGTGCAAAATCATATATTGTCCATTCAGAACACTGAAGAAAATATCATCACTCTAGACTTCAGGTAAAAGACTAGTGGTCCATCGCACGACTGCCCTGTAAGCGATTTACAAACTCGAAACACAGGCCATCAGGTGTGACTGCATTTATTTTATACACTTATCGGGGCCGTGTGGATAAAATGTGGACATGGCATCCATGTTTCGCTCATAGCAGTTAAGAAATTAAGCAGTGCAACCAGATGAAACCATAATCGATGGCCCGAATCTGGGTAGCGTTTAGAGATACGGAGCCAAACTCAACCCCCAACGGCATAGCAAAGGTGCAACTCTTGCAGAAGATAAAAGGGTGTCGTGGCAGTCAAGGTCATAAATAAGTACGTAGAACCTTAAGCGTAATAGTCCAACACTGGATGGTAAATATAATTATACTTCTTGCTTGGTGCCGTAACTAAGGTGCGTTGGAGTATCGCAATATCATGACGAAGAGCTTGTTAAATACTTCACAAACGTTTAAAAATAATGCACTTTGCAGGTATATGTGCTCTAGGGTGTATATACACGTGTGGATGCACATGGAACATATGTTCCACGTTCCACCTGATATATATCAGAGACCGGAACTTCAGAATAAGGTTTAAAACGAACGAGGGTAACTTACAGTGTTCCTGCCAATGTTTGATAAACTGGTGATTTCTTCCGAATTTTGGGGAGATTTCGTGAGCAACAGAAGGACAGAGAGCAAGATGCGGTTTATAGTAGACTGAACGATAGTTAATAGAAATTCGTGGCTTACGCGTAAACTAAAAACGTTCTCCATATGTATTCATGTCAGTTCCCAAAAAAACTATTCTTCAAATAACCAAATGCAGTACAAAAATACAGTATTGAAATAGGCAAACCAACGCACTAAATCAGGTCGACTAAGAGTCGCTGATCATATGGGCAACCAAGATTAATCGGCAACCTTGAGAAGGACGACTAAATAGGTAGTTCAATTTTTGCGTCGGCGATTCAATCTGAAAATGGTTGTTTAGTGAAGGTCAAAGGTAACATAACAACTTTTCTCAATAGACTAAGCTTTAATGCAAAAGAGTCAAAAAATGTAAAAAGGATACGTTGTCAATTTGCAAGTTTAGAAGACGGAGTTAACAGAGTGACAGCTAACGCACGGAATCGCCTGAGAACAGTACAAACAGGCCGTGACCAGGGGCGGCATCTTTCCTTTATTTTTATTATCTTGAATTTAAAATTGCGGGTGGTCAAAAAATTAGGGGTACCGTTATCATGAATATCCATCCTATAAACTCCCTTCATTCCGTTCGCATTGACGATTCACTTCGCAATGATGAAACGACATCCTCCCAAAAGCAATGTTCAGCAGACTGCCACATTTCACGCACTTTTTGGTCGGACGCATGCGGACGTCTCCGCAGCTCCCCGTTAGGGAGATATATGTAGTGCTACCACCGGCGGAAAGCATTCTAGGCACCACAGGTGTCCGCGGTATTTTGTTAGAAATTATTTGTCGCAGTGTGCTCAATTATTGCTGCGTGTGGTCAGCAGTTAAATATCGCTCTACATTGACCCCAAGAACTACTATGAAAATGTCATTTGAATCATTTATTTCCAGTGAAATGACATAAATTTCTGTTTGGATTTGCAGTAGTCTAAGCTTCTGTTCAGTGTGTTTGGGGAGCAAAGGAACGCATATGGGCATCTGAGGATTCTTGAATAGCTGCATCAACTTTTCCTCCACAAGATATTGCATGCATTTATTTCGCCTCTAGGAGATGAACTTATTTCAGATGGGAGACTTTTCGATAGGAAAGTGTATTTGGGCGTAACAGAGGGGTGTTTGCCCGTAGAACGAAAAGGCGTTGGAGTGCCAGTGGAGTAGTCCGTAGTAGCACACGGATATCGATTCGATATACTGAAATGACGCGACACAGGTTGTCTCGCAAATGTAATCTGTGTGATCATTGGTCGCCTTCATTTTATCACGTTCCGTCTGCGCGCGCACGTAAGCGTCATTTTTGTGTTGACGTCGGGGCGCACATGAAGTGACTGCGCCTCGGTTACATTGTTGCTTCCGACTTACACCTATGAACGTCTTAAAATTTTTGTAAGAAATGCTTCCCGAAGACTCGGAGGGCACATGTAGCCGTCGTATAAGGGTACGCACGGACGAGACTCGTTGTAAAATTTAAGAAATTACCCAGAAAAGACACATCGGAACAGACGTCGCAGAATTCTCTGGCTAGATACAATTCGTTATGGGAGGTTCGTGGCGCTGATCGGTTCACATTGCTTACTACCAATCCAGCGGAATTCGTTCATGCTGAAGTGACAGAAAAGACAGCAAGTCGAAGAAGTCGCCGTATTTTAGCAAGTAATAGGACGGTTCGGAGGTTATAATAATGGTAACAATAATAATAATAATTTTCATTCAAGACCCGTGCGGGTCCGTTCATAGCAAGTAAGAATAACTTTTGCATGAATTTTAGAACAGGGATACAGAATCTGTGCAGTACATAATTAATAGCTATTGAATTAGAAGTATGCTATGAAGAATTATGAACGGGCAATGAAATAAACTCGAGGCGATAGGAACTCAGATACGATCGGTTACAGTCAGCCGAGTCCAGCCGAGGAGGGTGCAAGGGAGACGCAACCAGGCTACTAGTATATGGCGGATGAAGAAGGTTGCGCTAAGAGCGTCGATAAAACGCATTCTGCGAGGGTCAAAATGCAAGAGCTGAATAATCGAAAAAGTTAACATTTTTGGTGAAGAATCCCAGGATGCGATACTACACACAAAAGAAAGAAATGCGAGCAGATACGGAAATTGAATGGCGGCGATTTAAATTCCCTGTGACCCTTTCTCGGTGTCATAGAGAAAGTCGTCCGAGAAGGATGAGAAATATAAAAGTTTAATCGAGTCAGTATGTAAAAAAAGGCGAAGCCTTCTCTTAAAAGTGTGTAGATTATCTGGAGATCTTATATTTATTGGAAGGTTATTCCAGGACAAAGAATACCTGGAAGCGAAAAAAAGAGAGCGCTTAGAGTTTGAGGAAGCGGGAGGAGGTATAATCAGGGAAGAGTTGCGAAGATTGTATGGGCGACTACTAGGGGTAATTGCTGAAATACGAGGAAGATTTGAACTATTATAAATGCGAAAGAGGGACAGAAGCCTGCATTTGGTCTTCGAAACCATAAAAATTGTATGTTAGTCAACAGGCATCTATCTGAGTAGGAGCTATTTGGATGTTCCGAGCCTAAAAGTTTTTTTGCAAGACGCATTTGAACATTTTCAATTTTTAAACGACTAGTCTCATTCGTCAAACCAAAGAATGGGCAACAATACTCGAGAATGGAAGGTACAAACGTTCACTAGTATCTTAATTTAATTTCGGGAAGATAGAAATTGTAAGAAATAAAACCACAAGTCTGGGCAGCTTTGGCTGTAATTCTGTCAGCGTGCGGCGAGAGATAAAGATTACTACTGTAGCTTAAACCTAATTCCTTAATCGTGGTACATTCAGTCATAGGTGTGCCTTGAAAGACCACTGGTTGGGGTGGCCTATCAGGTCCAAAACACATATAGCGACAGATAGGCTGAGAGAATTCCATTAGCTATTTTGAGCTCCAAGCTGAGAAAGCAAGCAAGTGAGCGTGGAATTGCTGTAGGCAATGAAGGCTCGTAGATTTATTGAAAGAATAATCACATTTGAGATCATCGGCATAAATGAATTATCGAGAATTGTTAACTGTCGCCGAGACAACATTTATGCAAAGCACGGATAAATGAGGACATTAATCTGTACTTTATAGGACACCACTTACAATAGGGCTTTCACTAGAATGTGAAGCTCACACTAAAACAATTTATTTACTACTAGACAGGTATGACTTGAAAAAGTCTATTAGTGGACTGCGAATTCCCATAGCTTCCAATTTAATCAAGAGTCTTTTATGTGGCACTTTATCAAAGACTTTACCAAAATCGAAATAAATAACGACAACAGATAGATGGTCATTGCGAAGAGAAGTAAGTAGATTGAGAAACGACAAATGACATGTTTCACAAAAGCGATCTTGTAAAAAAAAACATGCTGGGAAGGGCTAATAACTTGATTGGCTATGCAAAAGCCGGTAATTTTTAGGGCGATAATTTTTCAAAGGTTTTAGCGAGAGAAGGCGTTTTATGGACATCTCGACAGTTCTGAACGTTAGAACGACAGCCAGACTTGAATACTGGAATAATAATAGAAGTTTTCTAATAGTCAGGAAAGAAGCCATTTACGAGGAATACTGAAAAGTGTTTGCTAAGCAGAAGAGGAAAATATTTTAGCTGTTTTATAAGGGAGTGTGTGATATCGTTCGTACCTACTGATTGACACTTAGGAAGATGGTTTATCAGTTTTTGAATACTTTCAGGAGGAAAATTAATGATGTTGAGAGATGCATCAGACAACGGAGCAATAAAAGGGACTGGGTCAGTTTCAATGGTGAAATTTTTGGCAAAGAATGAATTTAACATTTCTGCTTTGCCTGACTCCTCTGTAATGCAGGCATCGTTGGAACTAAGCAAAGGCGGAATGACTTGATGGGATTTAGCAGATTATCTTTCACGAAAGATCTAAAAACTGAGTTAGAGACATTAACTTCATTAATAGTTAAAGACTCTCTACGCCTCTCTCGCGCAAGGCTCATTTCCGAAGCTAATTCATATATTCCAACGATTCATAAGTAAATTGATAATGAGTCTGCAGATTAATAATAATTTTTCATTAAAGACCCGTCGGGGTTCCATCAAAGCAATTAAAAATAAATGTACCTTTGTATTTTAGACGAGATAGGCAGAATCTCTAAAATATGCAATTCATAGTTTCTGAATTAGTAGTCTGTTGAGCGAAAATGACTGGCGAGAGGTGAAAAAAAAACCACTAAAAGTGTAAAAATGATTGGATTAACTTTACAGGAGAAAAAACCCCTTGATATAGAAATAATAACAGAAAAATGCGGAGAGGACTGGCCTGTGTGTGGCGGTATATAACGAATTATGATCGGACATCGTCAGGGCACAAAGAAATTTCAGACTTGAGAGGTACGTATACGGGTCGGGAAGGACTGGCCTGCATGTGTTATTCTATACGGGATCCATAACTAACATCGTCAGGGCGGGATTGATACGCCGGATGAGACTACTCGCGTCCAAGAGGTCAGACACTTCCACAACGTGTGCTCGCTACACGGGCGCTTCCAGTCAACGACCAGCAAAGCCTGCAAAAAGCGTAATTAACGCAAAAAGTGCGAGGTACGAAGACGAGCCTTGTGTTGGGTGCGCTGATATCCAAATCAAAGTAGAACAACTCGAAAAGGAGTTTGCTGATTTAAGGACGCTCGTGAAAGAGACCCTAGACGACCAGAATTTGTCCAGTGTTAGAGTCCCAAAAACGAAGACCAAAACGCAAAAAACGCGGAAAAATATCTCCTCGGGGACATCTCCAAACACGAGCTTCAACTCAGTTGCCAAAACCACAGACGCCGGTAACAGCAGGACAACGAAAACGAAGCCGCCGATACGGGCAAACTCGATTCCCACGCAAGATGTCTTAAGCGATGTCACGAAAAAATTACCTGGTGCGGAAGCCATCTCACCTAAGCCTCTTGTTGTAAGTGAGGGAATTTCTCTTTTGCCTGGAGACGATATACCTTGGTCATCCAGTCTTTTGTCGCTTACTTGTTTTCGCAACAACCCCGAGCGCACTACAGAGCACGTATCTGAATTCGAAGACATGAACGCGTGGGTAGAGGGGAGAGGGAAACGCCATGACAGGAGTCTGAAGTCACAACCAGCCCTGATGCTTTGCTCGGGACAGTCGGTAGACAGCAAAATTGTGCGTCCAAGCGACGACTCCGTAAATCGTCCTCGCCCATATGCAACGAATTCACCGGAAAGACAAAGTAAGGAGGACCATGCTCGCCAGCAGTGTCCGGTTATTCAGGGTTTGTCGGAATCGAATGCAGTCAGACCTGAAGACCGTGTCTCAGAGGACCTTGCTTCTTTTCATGGTCTACTAGATCAGTTACTACAGATAGACATGAAAGTAAAGGTTCTGAAAGCATTCCGGATAGGAAAAAGGGAGCGAAGATAGGACAGCAGCACAAACACCTCGCCCTCTCAAAATTATGCTGAAGTACAAAGAGCAAATCAAGTTGACTCTCTCTAAAAAAACCGACCGCAGAAACACACACAAACAGGTTTTTTCAACCGGACTATTCACCAGCGAAACGGCTGAAACGCCGGGAACTTGTCTTGGAGTTAAAATCAAGACTGAAGAGTGGCGAACACAATCTGGCTATCTTCAAGTGGAAGGTAATTCGGAAATATATGCCGTTTCAGTGGAACCAGTCTGTAATACTAAGAACGACGCAGCTACTCAGCTAACACAGACACCTTCGTTGAACCACCTGCTGAAGGCGGTAACACAAGTGAGTCCGTAACGTCCGAGTTTTGAGGAATCCATGCTGTGCAGCGTTCGTTAGGTTATTTTCAGTTAAGAGACACATCATTTTATATTCGATCAGTGCCTGTAAAATTTGTGAAACTGTGGGGGGGGGGGTTGTTTATTGGTCGAAAATCATCAAATGACATAGATTGACCATGCTTGGTAAAAGGCAAAATGTGTGATTCCTTCCAGAAAGTGTGGTAGGTTCCATTTCCAAGAGTCTAATGAATATCTTGCATAAGAGGGACGCGAAAAATACATTTGCATTCGCTTTTAAAATTCTAACTGGGACACCATCATGCTCCGGACGAAAACGTCGAATCCCTACAATCCCGTTCCATAAGGAGAAAGTTATAGTTTCGAGAACGGCTCCGGTTCAAGCCTAGATGGCCAGAAGAGGAGTGGTCGATTTTTCAATAAAGTTTTTGGACAGGAAAGCATCGGAACTACCAGTGTTCAACTGGACATCAGCTGACAGTTCGACCATCGGTTTCGATGATGTCCACCGTGTGCCCCACAGTTGCAGCAGCAATGGGAGCAGGGACGGTGACTTACGCAGGGATTTATAGTGCCGGTAGACTTGCGTAGCATCTACCTACACTCTCTCCTCCTCCCTCGCCCGAGCCCGGTGTCAATACAGAGTTAAGAAGACCGGAGACGAGGGAGGCCGCAGGTGGATGGCTCGGACGGATCCTCACCTTGGCGTTCCACCACACCCCCTGGTCCACACAACAAATAACCTGGATTTCAATGAACACAAGAGAGATTTGGAGGCTGGCACGGCCGAAGCCGCACCTGGGCGTGCCGCCAACGCCTGGCTCGGATCCCACACTGTGATGGGAGTGCCATAAAGGCCACATTAAAAAGGAGCCATTGCAGCCTGAATCTCAGACCGCCTCCAGTCAAGGAGGAGGTCCAAGTTACCCCGTCAGTTGGCAACCTTCCAAGCCACGGCTTTTAGCGTACCGTGATAGCTTCAAGCGCGTCAGATTGTTTATAGTGAGGAGAAAGTGCGCTGAGTCGTCGACCTCACTCTCCCTTCCCACACCCACACCCCAGCCACTGTCCGAGCCGGTCAGCAGACTGGAGTGGGGAGTGGGCGCGGTAGCTGTCATGGTCGACTGACCATGACTGCGCGCGCCACGGCACGACCTGGCCCCCCATACACAAAACACCAGGATTTCAAACAACGGGGGTTGAACGGCGTGTCTCTCACTTGCGTGAGAGTGCCGTGGAAGGTGCTGCTTCAGCCCGTTCCCAGCCCACCAGTCCGCCACTCCACACAACACACACACAACGCGACGAACTGCGTGAACCGAGAACGGGCGTCAATCAGCAACGTTCCTCTCCACGACGCTTGACGTGTCGGGATGATGACAGTTCGACCATCGGTTTCGATGATGTCCACCGTGTGCCCCACAGTTGCAGCAGCAATGGGAGCAGGGACGGTGACTTACGCAGGGGTTTATAGTGCCGGTAGACTTGCGTAGCATCTACCTACACTCTCTCCT
>CACRXP010000037.1:553176-588944 GCA_902702965.1 Spirometra erinaceieuropaei | reverse complement strand
TGAGAAGTCGGCGTTGTCAGTGTCAGCTACAGAGGAGGCGGTGGTGGTGGCGCGGACGGATGGAACGAGGGTGGGGGTGTGCACGGTGGATGTGGTGGGTGTGTAGGGAGTGCGGTCAAGGCCGCTCTCGTGGATGCGCATGTGGCCGAAAAGGCCCATGCGATGCGTGAAGGTGCGAGGGCAGTCTGGGCAGTGGAGGCGAGTGCGGTGGGTGTAGGTTAGTGCTCCAGGCACTGGTTCGCCAGGCTCTGTGCGATGGATTCGCAAGTGACCGACCAGGCCGATATGTGAGGTGAAAGTACGGTCGCAGTGAGGGCAGGTGTAGTCCTGATCCTCATCCCTGGAGTCGGGGAAGGTGGTGGTAGTGTCGGTTGCTGTGCGTGGGACAGTCGCCTGAGCGACCGCCGTTGGAGCAGTGGGCGTGTCGGGATAGTCTCGGACTCAAGTCACCCGTGCAGCCGAAGCCGCATGGGGACCGATTCGAGATGCGAACTTCCCACTTGCGTGGGAGGTGGCAGTTGGGTGCATGAGGTGTGTGAGTGTTGATTTCTGGTGAGGTGATGGTGGAGGAGGTAGGGAGTGAGTGAATGTGTGATGTGGCCGGCGGTTGTCTACCGCAGGTCGTTGTGGATGCGCATGCGGCCGAATAGGCCCATGCGATGCGTGAAAGTGCGAGGGCAGTGTGGGCATTTGAGACGAGCTTGGTGGGTGTAGGTTGGTGCTCCAGGCACTGGTTCGCCAGTCTCTGTGCTATGGATTCGCAAGTGACCGACCAGGCCGATGCGTGAGGTGAATGTGCGTGGACAGTGTGGGCATGAGAAGTCGGCGTTGTCAGTGTCAGCTACAGAGGAGGCGGTGGTGGTGGCGCGGACGGATGGAACGAGGGTGGGGGTGTGCACGGTGGATGTGGTGGGTGTGTAGGGAGTGCGGTCAAGGCCGCTCTCGTGGATGCGCATGCGGCCGAATAGGCCCATGCGATGCCTGAAAGTGCGAGGGCAGTGTGGGCAGTTGAGACGAGCTTGGTGGGTGTAGGTTGGTGCTCCAGGCACTGGTTCGCCAGTCTCTGTGCGATGGATTCGCAAGTGACCGACCAGGCCGATGTGTGAGGTGAAGGTACAGTCGCAGTGAGGGCAGGTGTAGTCCTGATCCTCATCCCTGGAGTCGGGAGAGGTGGTGGTTGTGTCGGTTGCTGTGCGCGGGACAGTCTCCTGAGCAATCGCCGTTGGAGCAGTGAGCGTGGAGGAGGAGGAGGTGGTGGAGTATGATGATGATGATGATGATGATGATGATGATGATGATGATGATGATGATGATGATGATGATGATGATGATGATGATGATGATGATGATGATGATGGAACTGGTGGGTCAGAAGAACTGTCAGGGTTAGTTGGCGGCGGAGAGGAGGAGGAGGAAGAGGCAGGCGGGGGGACGATGGTTGGCGCCGTGCGAGAGGCGCAGTTAATCCGAAGATGTCCAACAAGTCCGATTCGAGCCCGGAATGTCCGTTGACATCGAGGACACGTTGGAAGTGGTTGTGCGGCGGCGTTGCTTGCTGGGCGAGGTTGTGATTTGCGGGCTTCACGTTTCGCTTTAACGGCAGCGATGCGGTTGGCTTCGTAGATCGCAGCGCCTGTCTTCACTGTCCTCCTCCAGGTCGGTTGATCGAGTGCGAGCTCCTCCCAGTTGTTGGGGTTGATTTGCAGGCATTTCAGGGAGGACTTTAGGGTATCCTTGTAACGGCGAATCTGGCCTCCTTGACGGCGAGAACCCGTCGTGACGTCTCCGTAGAAGAGTCGTTTGGGTAATCGCTCGTCGCCCATGCGCAACAGGTGGCCGCTCCAGCGCAGCTGAATTTGCCTCAGTATAGCGTAGATGCTGAGGATTCCTGTCCGTTCCAGCACATTATTGTCGGGGATTCGATCCTACCACTTCAGCCTCAGGATGCGACGAAGACAACAGAGGTGGAAGCGGTTCAGACGACGTGCCTGCTTTGCGTACACCGTCCAAGTCTCCGCTCCATACAGTAGTGTCGGCAGGATGACGGCCTTGTACATCTTCAGCTTCGTGTTCAGTTGAAGACCGTGACGATTCCAAACTGTGCTTTGGAGGCGACCGCAGGCTTGACTGGCTTTAGAGATCCTGTTGGCGACTTCATCGTCGATCTTGGTGTTGCGGGAGAGAGTACTGCCCAGGTACGGGAAGTTCTCCACCACCTGCAGTTGGGTTCCGTTCACACTGATTCGCGGCGGCGCGTTGGGGGCTGTGGCCGAGTTGGGTGACGGTTGATGCATCACCACCGTCTTCTGCGTGTTAATGACCAGACCGAAGTTCTCGCAGGCGGCGGAGAACAGGTCCATGCTCCGTTGCATCTCGTCTTCCGAGGTGGTGTTTAGGGCGCAGTCGTCGGCGAAGAGGAGTTCGTGAACGGTGGTTGTGGGTACGCGCGATTGGAAGTGCATCCTCCGTTGTTTCAGGAGGTGACCGTGCGTCCTGTAGGCGATGCGGATCCCGGGGCGTTCGTCGCGGTAGGCGTCCATCAGCATAGCAGAGAACATAAGACTGAAGAGGGTAGGCGCCAGTACGCAGCCCTGCTTCACTCCATTGGTCACTGCGAATGCCTCTGAGACAGCTCCGTTGTCCGTGACTCGCGCCATCATACCGTCGTGCAGCTGACGCACCATCTGAGTGAATCGCTCCGGACAGCCGAATTTCTGCATGATCTTCCACAGTCCTTCACGATTTACCGTGTCGAAGGCTTTCGTCAGGTCCACGAAGGTAGAGTACAGGTGGGCCCGCATATCCTGACACTTCTCCTGACACACACATATCCGTGGTCCCACGATGACGACGGAAGCCGCATTGGCTTTCCGGCAGAAGGCCCTGTTCCAGATGGTTATTGAGGCGGTTGAGGAGGATTCGTGCGAAGATCTTCCGGGCGATGTTCAGCAGGGAGATGCCGCGGTGATTGTCGCAGACTTGGCGATTGCCTTTGCACTTGTAGAGATGCACAATGATTGCGTCTTTGAAATCTTGCGGGACTTCACCATGACGCCACATCTCTTGGAAGAGCGCAGTCAGGTGATCCATCAGTTGGGGACCTCCGTACTTGTAGACCTCAGCAGGGATTGCGTCCGATCCGGGTGCTTTCCCGCTGGAGAGCTGCTGCACGGCCCTGATGGTCTCCTGGAGAGATGGCGGGAGGTCGAGGTCGGCGTTGGTCTCTACTTGCGGCAAACGCTCGATGGCGGCGTCGGAGATGACGGAGGGGCGGTTGAGGACGCCTCGGAAATGCTCGACCCATCGCTGCAGGATTTGCGTCTTCTCAGTCAGGAGAGTGTTGCCGTCGGCGCTGAGGAGAGGAGCAGTGCCCTTCGTCGGCGGACCGTAGACAGCTTTGATCGCAGAGAAGAAGTTCTTCCATTCGTTTCGGTCGCGTACCCTTGGATCTCCTCAGCTTTGCGAGCAGTCCAGGCGTCGTGCATCTCGCGCAGTCGTTGCTGAAGTTGGCGGCGACTGCGGTAGAAAGCAGCTTTGTTGTCCTCAGTGGGGTGATCTACGTAGGGTTTGTGAAGGCGGTTCTTCTCAGCTAGCAGATTTCTGATGGCGGCGTCGTTGTCGTCGAACCAGTCCTGGTGTTGGCGGGGAGCGCGACCGAGGACGACGAGCGCCGTCGACTGGACCGTGTCTCGCAGTTGACACCAGCGGTTCTCCACGGAGGCGTTCTCGGCAGCGGCGGCGTCGGCAGCGATAGGAAAGTTGTCTAGCGTTTGAGCTAGCTCATTGCTGAAATGAAGATGGTGAGCGGGCAAAGACAACAAGGCAACATTCAGCTTACCTGGGGGTCGCTTACCTTGTGGTCTCCTGCGAGGCTGTAGGCGAATACGCATCTTCGAGATGACGAGGCGATGGTCGGTCCACCCGTCAGCACCCGCGATCGCCTTCGTCACCAGCACGTCCCGCTGATCTCCCCTCCGGACGTGGACATAGTCCAGCAGGTGCCACTGGCGCGACCGAGGATGCCTCCAGATTGACATCTCTCGCTCCGGCAGACAGAAGAAGGTGTTCGTCAGGATGAGGCGGTGTTCTGCGCAGGTGCGGAGCAGCAGCAGACCATTGTCGTGGGGACCCAGCACTCCTCTCCAGGCAGTATGGTCTGTGCCGAAGCGGGCGTTGAAGTCACCAAGGACAATCAACTTGTCCGCCTTCGACACAGTCGCCAAGAGGGCGTGCAGGTCCTCGTAGAATTTGTCTCTGACGGCGTCGGGGTTGGTCATCGTCGGAGCGTAGGCGCTGATGATGGTGGCGAATTTGCCTCCTCGCCGGAGAGGCAGGCGGAGGCTCATCAGGCGATCGTTGATGCCCTGCCGCAAACAGGGCAGTCGTCCCACGATGTCGTTCCGAATGGCGAAGGCGACACCCGCGTCACGTCGCTCTGCCCTGGGTCGACCGCTCCAAAAGAAGGTGTAGCCGGCACCCACCTCCTCCAGTTGGCCTTCTTCGGAGAATCGGGTCTCGCTGAGTGCGGCGATGTCCACCTTGTAGCGCGCCAGTTCCCGTGCCACTAGCGCCGTACTCCGTTCCGGTCGGTTGCTCCTCGGATTGTCTAAAAGGGTACGAACATTCCAGGCTGCCAGAGTGAGCGGGCTCACACTGCCAGTCTGGTGACAACGAGTGGGGCGGCGGGAAGGAGATGGTGAAGAAGATGACGAAGGAGAAGAATAGGCAGAGGAAGAGGAAGAAGAGGTATGATGAGGAGAATGAGTATTGTTGTTGTTGTTATTGGTATTGTATATGTATATGTATATTGAAGGGTTACAGGCAGAGCCCTTGATGACCCTATTTATGTACAGTGCTTTCGCAGATTCATACTCAAAAATAAAATTAAATTGCAGGCATTTAAAATGTGATTGGGTCACAGTTCAATCGTAATCATAAGGTAGTGCATGGGGTCTCTGTAAATTAGTGCGGAAGATTGTATATGACAGATTTTACAAAACTGGCTGTGCATAGTCATGCTGTACAAGCCGATTTCTGACGAAAACTAGACGAGCAAGTTTTCTTTTAAACACACAAACTGTGTCAGCCGTCACCATCTCGCTTGGAAGCGAGTTCCACGGTCTGACAACCCGCTGGCTGAATGAAAATTTTCGTCGGTCTAAACGCGTGCGCTCATTCCCGACTTTTTATGCATGGCCGCGTAGTTGGTTTGTACGGGCGAACTCAAAGAAGTCCTCTGCTCTTAATGAGCAACCCTGGCCGCGAACAATCCGGAACGTCCAGAGTAGACTGCAGTTTATATGTCTATAAGAGAGAGGGAATAGGCCAAGGAAATTCAGCCTCTCCTGATAAGACAAATGCTTCAGACCGTCGACCATCTTTGTCGCTCTGCGTTGCACCTGTTCGAGTAAGTTGATACCCTTCCTCATCCATGGTGCAGCTGCTGGCATTCCATACTCTGGATGAGGTCTTACAAAGACACCAAAGAGTCTTTCGAAAAGTTCGGGAGGAAATATTTTAAATGCACGTCTGATCCAATGTAGAGTACTAGTTGCCTTCTGGACCATCTTTCTACAGTGTTCTGATGGCGATAGATTTGTGCTCGTCCATACACCCAGATCTCTGTGTCTTTCCACAGTTTCTAACCTCGTCCCGTCAATATAGTACTGGTGTTTGGGAGAGGCATTGCGGCCGGTGTTCAGGTGCAAAACCACGCATTTGGACACGTTAAACTTCAAAAGCCATCTGTTCGACCAAGCACACAGTTTGTCGATGTTCGACTGCAACTTCTCTGCGTCATCATCGCATTCGACTTCACTCCATATTTTTATGTTATCCGCGAACATGAGAGCCTCGCAATTCACTTCGCTGATGCAGTCATTAACATAAATCAGGAAGAGTACTGGGCCTAAGACAGAACCCTGTGGGACACCACTTTCCACCTTTACCCATTCCGAGGTAGAATTACTAACGACGACTCTTTGTAGTCTGGAGGACAGAAAACTCCTGATCCACTTAAACATTCTCCCTTGAATCCCTGCATCCCAGATATTTTGTAAAAGAAGCCTGTGTGGGACACTGTCAAAGGCCGTCTTGAAGTCAAAAATATGACATCTACTGGAAAACCCTTATCGGTAGCTCGTGTCCATTTCTCGTGCGAGTAAAGAACACTCGTTAGGCAGGAGCGCCCTGGACGAAAGCCGTGTTGGGCATCGCACAATATTTTGTTCTGTTCCAGGTATTTCATCAAGTGTCGTTTGATAATGCGTTCCATTATTTTACACGCGATGCAAGTAAGACTGACAGGACGATAATTTCCGCAGTCAAGTCTTGAGCCTCCTTTATGGATCGGAGTAATGAGTGCGCACTTCCATTCTTCCGGGAGCTCGCCGTCTTCAAATGACTTTTGAAATATTGCGGATAAGGGTTTGCACAGTTCATTAGCAAGTTCACGAAGTGCTAGGGCGGAATTATATCTGGGCCAGGCGATTTGGCAGGTTTCAGCCGGAGTAGCTCGGCCCTAACTATGGTAGACGAAAAGAGTGGTTCCTCGGTTAAGGAGGGTAGGGAGGGGATAGGATGGGGAAGGGTACTGGGAGGAGAGGTTGGTTGGCGAATGGATGGATGGGTGTTGTTGTTTCGATTTTGATTGTTTCGACCATGATAAGACGTCCGCGGCCCTGGGTAGCCTGTAGACGGCGTGGTACCCAGCAATGTTTAGGCCACCTTTTCTAGGCACTTCCCTCGTGGGGGCTGGCAGTGCCATCCCTTTATAGGGCTGCCATGTGCCGTTATGGCACGGCTGAACTCCATTATGGGACCACGACTTCGGGTTGTAGTGGAGAGCGACTCGAATTCGCCGTAAGCCGCGGTCTCCGACGGCGTAGGTGGGCGCGTCAAGGCGATGTCGATGTGGAGATCCATCCCGTCACCGGCTGTCCAGCGGCCTGCAGAGACGAACCACGTCACGGCGGTGCCGACGCAATGTTCCATTCGACCTTCCATCCAACGGAATCCGCAAACCCTGTGCACACGGCACAGCGCACAGGGCCCCCTCACCTGGTTTAGCTCGCCGGTCGAGACGGTTGCCCGGGGTGTGGCCGCTGAGCAGAGTCCAGCTACGTAGCGCCACAAGTGAGAGTTGAATGCCAGCAAGTGGACGCTAGGCGCAGTCTCACTCGCAAGCAAGTGAGCGACCATCACGACCATTACGTGAGCCCACCGCTGACACCCCTACACCCCGGACATCAGCTATGGGATTACTGAAAGCATCTGGGAGGTTGCGGTGCTGCGTTTTTGTACTAGTTCGTACTTCTCGAGAGTAAAGTTTCGAGACATGTAATGGGAGGTTTTCGGTGAACTGGACCTCTTCGGATAGCCGTTTTTTGGAAAATCTCTTAATCCGCACAAAAATATCACAAATAGAGGGCAAAACGGAGGCTTGTTTCTAATGTTGGGATCGATGAGAAAATCTGCGCAACCTACGACGAAAGGGTAATGGCAGAAAAACCTCATGCCTGACATTTATTATTTCCCTACGGGGAACAAAACGAGAAAAAGGCGGTTTCAAAATTTCATACAGTTTGGCAGTGAAAACACTTGCATACACTACGGCTACTGTTTGTAGTGTAACCGGAGACATGACTGACAGTCTAGATTGCACTCATTCATAGCGCTGAGGAAGTGAAATGAGCAAAAATGTCACATCCCGTATACGGTGTATGTCTATACTGGATCAGGGAATTTATGCGGATGTGTTGTGGTTTTTAAACTTGGCTTGCTACACGGCCTTCAGCGTATGTTATAGCCTGGCGGGTGGGTGGAAGAGGAGGAAAATACGTTCTGGGAACAACTACTTTATACTCAGCCTGCAGACACACGTTTTTTCAGCTCCTCGAAAAATGTCTTATTTATTCTGGGTCCTGAACGTTCTGATACATTCCAGTCTATAGTGTGCCAGTCACAGAGTACGTTCTGGAACATTCAGAACTGTAATATGTCGGTCGTGGGTTGGCTGCTCCGTGCGCGGGAATCTCCCACGGAAAAGATCGAATGTTCGACCGACCATCGAGTGGTTAGCACGCACGAACAAAGGCAGCACTTGTGCTCGGTACAGCCGCACGCGCTGGCGGACTGTCTAATTTCGCGAATGTATCTCAACGTCGGCTTGGCTTGTGGTGAAGGCGTCCTTTCGCTCTAGCTCATGACTCCACAGCGCTTGTGTTCTCCATTAAAGCATAGTTTGACATTGGTCATCTTGTTAAATTCCCAGGTTAAGCAGAGCTCCTTCGTCCAAACAATGGAATATTTTGCCTTGACTGAAGTGGGCAACTCGAGGAACTGTTTTCAGCCGGACGGTTAAAATTATTATCAACCCAGGAGCGCCTCTTCCAAAGTCGTCCCATAATGGCTTCTGGAAGTGGAGGTCGCGCTGATCTTCACAGAGGACAGTTAATAGAAGTGAAAGTCGATAATTTCACCAGAGATCTTGTCGCTATTTCTTTTTCCGACGGGGGCAAAGTTTACAGGGGTATTCTTTTGGCTGAAAAAGAAAGGTAATTCCCATGACAGAGTACTTATCTATGACACAAAACTACGTTTCATGTGTCGAAAGAACTGTTATAAAGTGCTCCCGTTCACAATAAAGGATTTTGACACTGAAATATCAGTTTAGGTATTCGAGCACAGTATTCGTAGTTAACTCGTGCGCTATTTCGTACGAGTTTTATTGTATGGGCTGGTTGGATCGGCTAGGCCACTTTTCCACTAGTGTCATTTTATACTTGCTTGTCTTCTCGCAGAACATTTAACCACCAGAGCGCTGGCTGTCAAAATCCAATTACATGCTTTTGGAATACTTAAAGGGCCGTCCCGACAGACAGTAATGTCAAGCGATCCCTGACCTAAGACCGCGTTTCCTATATCGATGGAAGGGCTTCACTAAAACCCGCAGAAGTTGTGTCGGTCGCTTGGGGGAGTCTTTCCCGACGTTTCGGTCCTTGTTACTCCACGTAGTGAGATGTTGGATACCTGCCTTGATTTACAGGTTCATAACTGGCCTTGTCGCCTTCTCCAGTTTTTCCTTTACTGAGAATTGAGTGAAAGCGCCCCCGTCTCTTTTTTCACGTAGTTTCATTCGTCATGTCATATGACAGTCTCCACAACAGGTGCGTTTTAAATCAGACGGTGCGAGCTTAGGCCTTTCTATTACTTTCAAAATCTCCGCCTGGTCAACACAGCGCCCGTAAGGGTTAGCAAACTAAGCTTGGTTTTCTGAAGTCCAGCCGAATAGTGAATTGCATGTAATGCCTTGGGGTTTTGTAAATCAGACGATGCATGACAGATCCCCTCATTTTCCTCGCTCGCGCCGCAAATTCCCCTGGTATTCTGGTGTTTCATAAAAGATCACTTAAGTTGGTTAGCGTTCGTCTGTTTTCTTTTTTATACTGCCTGCACCACGTCCATAACCGGGTGCTACTATACCGCCTCCCTAATCAGTATTTGGCATTTGAGTAAGTCGTGCCACTATGTCCCCGCTGAGCATGCGTTTTTCATTTCTTTACTTCTGCTGCACTGCTTCCTCAAGAAAACCATGTTTCCTTTTCCAAATGAGCTCGTTTGTTCAAAGAGCGTGTTTAAGTCTCTGAAGCTATCATTTTATTTTGCAGTAGGAGTTTGTGGGATTGCTATACTCCTGCCAATTGTCTGTGTAGCTCAGGGCTGCGGTTCCAGATTTTGCGTTCCTGCCTCAGCTCTTTTGGCTAGTGGCAGCGGATTTTGTGTCATACCTCTGTTTTGCTATTGCAAACATGTATGCCTAGTCAGTGAGCGCAGTCCGGTGAAATGGACAAACAGCATGTGGTAGATGGATTTTCTCATGAGCTGTGCTGTCTCATTGTACTTCCGGTTTACTGGAAGAAAAACCAAGACAATGCTTTAAAATACCCTCAGTAAGCCAATTCTTTAGTCGCGCAGCTAAGCACACGCGTTGGTGTTTTTTGGCTACGGCCCCATTCCACCATTTACCTGGCCTTTCGAATTAAGCCCCTAGGGAATTGCGGCGCGTGCCGAAGTCAGTTATTGCCCCACCCTGCCTGTATCGTAACAGATTGGCTGAAACGTACTGATACTCCTTTCTAGCTACCATAATTTAGCAGATAAGAAGCAAATCTATGAGCACAAGTTAGGCTATTATGTTGGTTAATTTGTGGTACACACACGCACACCAATACTCGGGATGCGCATACAGTCCGACAAAACTGCACTGGCCAGGGCTGCCCCTTATACTCAATTGTTGCTGAATTTATCATAATTAACTTAATTTGCTCCATGTTGTCGATTCACCACACTCCGTGTGATTGCATAACTTGACGGCAAATTCCTGGGCGAAATTGACATCAGTTTAGCACACCGACGGTCACAGTGGCAGAGACGCGCTCGAAGTCAGCTCTTCCCACTATCACCCACCTCGCGTTCGACACCCTGATGTCAACCAAGGCCGGTTTCAGGCGAGGACCACTCGTTAGGTGAACTCTTGTTGCGTAGTCTGAACGAAATAGACCACTCTCTAAACACTCCCTTGCTCCGTGTGGCTTGTTCTGTTCCGGAAAGAGGTTTCCTATTGCAGCTGGCTGCATTTTCTGGCCTTTTTAAGCTCACATAACGTTTTCTTTCACCACCCTCAAGTTTTATACATAGAGTGTTTCGCATGCGCGCGAGTCCCAAATATGTCAAGTAGGACCTCATGTGTCAGAATTAAGGTATAGAGAAAAGATCGTTTTATTGTCCTGCTTTTCGTGAAAAGCCTATTGTCCACAAAATAAAGTGTTTTTTAAATTTTGATAAGTTTCGTCACTGGTGCCATTACTTCCCTGCAGGCGTAACAGAGGTATTTAAAAATCCCCAGCATTCGTTTTCTGAAAGAATATTAACGAGAAGAACGAGGCGAATGATACAGACTTCAATGACGCCACCAACCTTCTAGCTATTTCTTCAACTCCAAACGATCATTGTATGATTTTAGATTGCTTTCCGCGATGTGGGAACAGTACGGCGGGCAAAGAACATGCTCAAACCATCTTAGTCAACTTTCTTGGAATAAGTATTGACACAAATGAGTTTTGCCAGTGGATCAGACAGGCACAAGGGATGAATTCAATATTTCCTTGCCAATAGCAGTACGAAGCTAATAACGTGATCCAATTGCTTGCAAAGTTCAGAATTTGGCCATATTTCGTTATCCTCGGAGCGACGCAAAAGCTACACCATCCGTACCCGTAAGAGAACGCCGACCTCCACTCGTCACTATTACTAGTGTCCACAGAGTGGTTTGATACTGAGCTTCTCAATGCTTTGTTTCCAACGCATGTCATCCACTTTTGCGGTTTTTTCCCAAACACGCTGTCACGTGCCATGGCATGCGCCCAATATATTGCTTTCATCGACTGCATCTAGTTGTAAACATAGAAGTGGCGTACACAGACTAGTCATCCTTAATAGGTCTGGCGGATGACCATTAAAGGACCAACACGTATGAAATTGACAAATGTCCTACGGAGTCGCCGCCTGATTATTTTGTAGGCGTCATTTTAAAGTTAACAGATTCTGACAGTTCGGTTGCGTTCACGTATCTGGGCTGGCGATATTTTTAGATGAATCCTGCCGGGTATCCAACTATTAATTAGAATGCTTTCGAGGAAATGAATATCACCTTACAACGCCGCAGGTTGCATTTTAATGATACAAACAAAGAAACAACACTGTTCGCCTTTCTCTGAATGGTGCTAAGTTCCAGAAGTAGTTACTGCCCTCTTCTATCACGCTCTCTGATACATGAATCTTCAGAAAGAGCCAACTTGTGCTTCCTGTTCGATCATAAATCCACTTTTTAGACGTCCTGACCACAGACAGTTGCGTTTGACTATTAGCTAAGGCAGAAACTGCATGTCTGTATCTTTCAAGAGACGTTTTTACTGGGAATTTCAGACAACTTTTCCTTGATATTTGACTGAATTTCAGGCGAAACTAGGTCTACGGAACCACCCATATCTGTTCCGCACTGCTCTTACACCTGTCCACTAGAGAGGAATTTAGCGTTCACTGTGCACAAACGTGCGCAATTGGTGTAGTTCCCATCATATTTCCAATGCATGTTTACGTATTAATTTCAGTTTTTCCTATCGACGCATTTGTACGGGGATTCTTAACGCCCAGAAGAATCATGTACCTGTTTTGACGGTTATGATCATTTAGGCTATCTGTGAAAATGTAATCGTCTTTCCATGTATACGCAATAGGCTTTGCCGAATTTATCAAATTGCTTACTTTATAATTTTGCAAATTTGGACTCTACGACGTTTTTGTTGATACACTTGGTCGGGTTTTTGGATTTTTAGTGGACAACTACGAAAACAAATCCTTTAAATCTAGTGGTATTATTAAGTTTGCTTCATTCGCTAACTCTCGCGTTATTGAAAGATCGGCTGACTATCTTACAGCTGGAATGACGATGAAATAGAGCCGGCAATTGGTGCTTCTCCTGATCCCCAAAATAAGACTGCTTTTGGAGAAATTCGTACCAGCTATTGCATACTAGGGCTGTGGGATAATCTTCGGTTTACCTTCCACTTTCTACTGACTACACGATCGAATCCTCCTTATTATCAGTTAAATCCACTTAGCCTGTAGTTATGTTACAAGTTTGGTTTTCTAGATGGGGGTTCAGCGCCCAAGGCACCGAAATCACGAATCCGTCTCATTGATTCCTGATCTTCGTGTCATTCTTCTACCCGTTGAACTATGGCATTTCACAAAGTAGTCGACATGGCAGGCCCAAACTCTCACCTTCCTGATTTTGAGGATCCTGCTGCCCTGCGACGACTTGTTCCTCAGATTTGCCTATTTTTCACTTAGCTTTTGCTTAATGTCGTCTAGCCGTCTGCCTCGCATGGGTCCGCGAAGCAACCACTGGTTTGTCCAACATGCAGGCCTCCTTCGGCGGCACTTTCATTGCTATCCAACTCAAATTGCCCATCAAAGTAAGAAAAGTAGTCTTGGTCAGCAGCTTTTCTGGACCTGACGGGCGATGGCGCCGACATGGTTTATCCGCATACCAGCTAGATTTCAGTATTGTGTCGTCTGACTGGGATATATGGTGACCATATGAGACATGCTGAATAAGTCATTATGAGCGCATTTCCCTGTGTAGGCAGGTACTCAATTGTCAAATTGTACGTCGTGGTGAGTATTTGATGCTCCTAACCATATTCACCGGCAGAGCCATTGAAACAAGCCGATGATAATCCTGTCTGTGATTCGCATCGTCACACCAGATCTTCGAACTGCCATTGCCATCTTCTTGGCCATGATGTCGCAGCCTTAAGTTCGTAATTTTCGCTGCATGAGCGTCGGTAGTTATAGCAAGTTCATCTGTCGCCCCGATCTCCGACCGTTTAGTGGTCGTCTGGGCAATCGGATTGGGTGATCGCATTATCGAGAAAAGAAGTACTTGACCAACAACCACGGGTACTTTCAGTTTTGTCAATGAGCACTGCTCAGAGATATTACAAGAATAGCTTTTATGGACTCCAACTGTCAATCCGCTTTTACCAGCAACTCATATATTCCACTGTTGATGGATTATGGCACGTATCTTGGCAGCAGAGGATGACTCACAGACGCAGCCACGTGGGGTATTGCAGAGACCACGATGATAAAGTTTGTGGGACGTATCCGGAAATGGTACTCTTTCCAACCTAGCAATCTGCCACTGTGTACCCAAGTAGAGCCTCGGCCTCATTTGATGTCTTGAATGGCCGTCGAATTGCCTTTCACCGTCTGCTAGGTAAGCCGTTGCAACTTTAGTTTACCACAGACAGTTACAACATGTGCCACTTCCGAGGCTGTGTTCTGCCAGTATCTATTTCGACGTGCGTTCATTACTTATGTTGCCTAACGGTACAGCGCCTTGAAGTTTGAGTCTCACGCGCTTCAGATGCGCCATACTTTGTCTGCTCATTAAATAGTATTTGTCAGTACTTAGCCTTTGAATTTGCGCTTACGATGACGCAAATGTACAAGCGAAAACTTATCAGTGAATTCCTGAGTGGACTCCATACCCCGTTCACACGGAGCTGTTAGACACTGGTTTTTGAGGGAGACAGGGTGGTCGGTGTCGGGATGGAGGCATCTGACAGTTTCACTGCATTAAATTCCGTGAACATCAAGCTGCCTAGGAGGGGGACTTTTACTAACACCTCAAAACGCGAGCACACGCCCCCACCCACGTGTAACATGAACTTGTCTCACCACATGTTTCGACTATACTCATTAAATGACCGCTCGGGACCGCACCTGAGCAGCCTTTTTTCCCGTCAAACGAGGTCATTCTCTGCGATGATCATCCACTTTTGGATATAAAGTCAACCGGTGTCTCGCAGCCTTCTGAAAACTGGCATTTTTCCAAATCAACCTGATGTCCCGAGCGACATGTATAATTTGATCTTCGTTACTACACTGATTCCCAATTGCAGGCTTGTCTCGGGTGGTTTTATTGCGGTTTTCCTGCGTAAACTTGGTGTCATTAGAAGGAAAAGGAAACTGAGATTCGCGGTGATACCTGCCCTATTCCGTATTAGCGTGTAGGTGTTAACTTCAACTACTACAATGCGGGTAATTCCGCCCTTTAACCGCATTCGGGCCATGCAATGTTGTGTAATTGTAATGACATGCTTGCCCAAGCAGCCATGAACGCCAGTGACAGAGGTGATGGTCATTGTCAGCTCAGAAAACGTTGATTACTCCTGAGTCGCCATCAGGCAACCAATCAGTAGTATTTTACGCATGCCTCTTAACGAGCATTTACTACTGACCTGAACTAGCAAACACGGCTTTTTAATGCCGCCGACGTTTAGCAAGCGTGGGAGTAGGAAGTCTGGTCAAGTACCAAAACAGTGTTTACATTTCCGAGTTTTCGAACCCCTGCAGGAGTCCATCGTCAGAGATGACATAGCAACAAAACAAGCGGTAGTTTTAGGAGGTATTAACAATTCAACGATCAGTGGCGGAGGTCTGGAGGTGACTGCACAGGGCTCTGTATGCCGGCGCCTTATCGACACAGCTATTGACTGAGTTGCCATCCAATGCCCAGGTCTAGATCAGTTCTCACCTTGTCTTGCCTCCGGCGTGGCCGATTATCTTCGCGGCTGCAAAGTTGAACTCATGACCCCTTTCGGGGGTGTGGGCAGCCACTTGCGAAAATTTATCGTCCTGTCACACAGCCAGCTTATATTCGTGTATGCGCGGTCCAAGAATGCATTCAGTCTGTTCTTCCGTCGTTGATTGCGTATCAGATAAGACTTTGTTGAGCGAGTAGGGGGAATTCTGCAGCATGTCTTTCCTGACGATAACGAACGTGTCCCCAACGTAGTGGTGCCAAAATCGGACCATGCTGGGTGAAGGAAAAACTGGTCCCGCAGGGGACTAGAAACAAATGGTTTCGGTGCTCGTTACGCACGCATACACGGGAAACTCGAACATCGCTCTCCTGTATTAAAGCAGCTGTTCTGCTGCCACGGCGGACCGACTTAGTTGCCCGTAGTCAAAGACGCTGGCAGAAACGTACTTGACCTGCTTCTTGCAATCACGTCGACTGTATCGCTGGAGCATTGTTTCAGGAAGATGCCAGTTATTGTCACAGGTGCATTAGCAACCGTTTATTTTGTAGCATTCTGTTGTCGGTGCCTTCTCTGCCCTTTCCAACGATGGAACCAAAGTGTTGGTAGTTTCAAGAACCGTTTCCTTGCGTTGGTGAGTCATGTCGAGTAAGTTTTTGAGCTGACCTATCCCCCGCGTCCGATTGGGCAGCAGTTTCGGATTAGGGGTAGGGGCACCAAACTCATGAAGCGGGCAAAGAACGTGCGCAAACCATCCTAGTCAACTTTCCTGTGTGGCATAGGAGGTCCTCGCGGTGTTCTAGCGAGTACAGACTGTCCCATTCGAGACGTAAGTGACGCAGTTCACTCGTGTGATGGTTCTGAAACGACGAGGTGCCGCTCCAAAGTACTTTCGTATTCGCAGTGTTGTGGGATAAACCGGCTGATCTGACGAACTCGCCCACGCGGGACTGCATTCTATGGGCTGTCATAGCTTCATGTTACGGGACTGATATTAGCGGCTTCGTTGAGATAAACTGGCCGGCGCCCTGGTAAAAATTTAAAATCATAAAGACTGCGCGCATCATCTCTTCTAATCTGCTTAGTGGCATAGTTAAACATGATAGACGGCAGGATGCAGCCTTATCAAACACCAAACCGAAAATTAAGCATTTGGAAGGGACTGTCACCAGCTGGGCGTCTGAAGCGGCTAGGACATTAGGTGCAGCCCGACTACCACGATAGTCATAGCCCAGTCCGGCTTTGGAGAAGACGAAAGACACCAGTAGGAGGCGTGTATTCTATACAAGAGCTCGGTGGCGACCAAACCCCCTAAAGCGCAGCCGGCTCTGGATCTGTGCACGCGTTCCTCGTACAGTGAAAAGGACGCAAATGACTTGTGAGAGCCTGTCAGTGTTTGTGATAACGGAACTTGCGGGCGTTTGTGATTGGCCATTCGCCAGGCTAAATGTGCACATGTTCCAGCCACTTGAGAGCCCGGATCGCATGATTCCTAGAACGACGTATGTGCTGGAGGCCGAAAGCTTCTGTGCATTTGAGGTGCCACAAGTCACGCAGTGTTGGATCGGTAGTGGGCATGCCAAACTGCACCATTGCCTGCCCCAGGGACTCTCTTTTAGCGGAATAGAATGTGTAACGAATGAGGTAGTGGTTGCATTCTGGAACGTCAGAATCATCGGGCCAGTTTCCATTTCGCAGGATAATATTGAAAACACCAGAAGGGAGGACTTATTTTGCACAGAATTCTGAGCTGTTGTCTCCGGCGAGGGCGAGGCCCGTTCTGACGTTCAGTTTTGTGCGAGAAGCAGTGATGCTGTGGTTTCAGCTGCTTTAATAAGTTTGGTGGAGCAGGTTCAGGCGGTGTGTGCTGCCTTAGTCGAGAGATGACATATTGAAGTGAGACATGGGCGGCTGTGCCGTCTGAATGCGGGCGTGTGCGCATGTTGCAGTCGGCCAGACTGTAAGCTCAACGCGCCCAAGACGGCTCACTGTGAAGGTGAATGACCTTGACTTAGCGGGGCATTGGACTGAGGTGACCCACATCGTTATGATGGCTGTCGGCTACAAATGCCACAACGAAGTCAATAAAGCAGACAACGTTTGGTTCTTGGTAAATATGGTAGAATTAAAGTATACTCGGTTGTATGACTATTTTTTTGGCGCACCCAAGCATGGCCAGGCTTCTCCCGCCAGTCAGACACCAAGAAAGCCATCTCAAAATGACAATGGTAAGGCTCTTTAGAGCGAGACTGATCAGACTTCTGTCCCAGTACTTCTCGCATACCCACTTTTCCAATTTGAAGACAGACAAAGATTTTGCTGAACCTTAACCATGAGGAACAATCTTATCTCTATGACTGGTTCGATCACCCTCATTATCCAGGTCACCGAACCGTCAACACAGGACCTGTTGACTTCGTTGGGGGTTCCGTCCACTGCGGGCGTTTTATCATTGCGCGAATGTTATATTGTGATTGCATTTGTTGGCTAGATCGCAGTTGGTAGCCAGGTGCCGTATTAGAGGTGGCTGGGGGCTTTGTCTACTGGGGTTATTTTGTGGGACTCCATAATCACATCTGACCCATTTGGCTTCCGTTTTACGTTTGAGGTTAGGATTAGGGTACCGGTTTAATGGTTTCTGATTATCGGGTTAGGGTTATGTCTTTAGGTTTAGGTTTTCGGGTTCCGGTTAGGCTTCGAGCGTGCGATTGGGTTGCAGTATTACGGTTAGGTTTCTCAGTTGTGGCTATGTCTAAGGGCTACGGTTAAGTTTATGATTTTGATTAGGATTATGGTTGCCGTTAGAGTTAACGGTTAACGTTTAAGGTCGAGGTTAGGGTTAGGGTTACGGTTAGGAATAGCGTTAAGGTTAGGATTAGGGTTAAGGTCGCCGTCCGCCTCCCCATTCCTGGCTACCAACTGCGATCTAACCCATTTGTTTTCTGGGAGGTCAGGTCAAACGACACTGCATAAGCTGGATAAGAATAAAACTCCACTCCATAGAAGGGACAGGTGATGATGGGTTGGGCTTTGGGGTCAAAGAGGCGCTCCATTTTAGCCGAGTCCTAAACAGTAAGGTCGCTATTTGAATCGCGGACTTTCATTCAGTGCAAGTGATCTACTGCTAACTGGGCGAGTAAGTTAATAGTTTTGTACTGTCGCCATCGTTTGGGGTTTGCTCCATTGAACTTCCGCCACTTCAACCCAACAGTGTTTGCCGTTATTTTCCGAAGTTCGTGGTAGAAGGTCGTCACGGCATCCAGTTGAATTACCTGGACAGACGACTGGAGAGCTCTTGTGCCGTCCTAGCCATTGCGGTGCTGTTCAGTGAGTCCGAGCATGCATGCAGCTGCCCAACTGGTGAAGAGTTCATTACTATCACCATTTGCCTCAGGGTGAGACCGAATTTCGGCTTTTAGAGCCTCGACAAAGTTAGTCCACCACAATGTCACGATATCAAGTCTAACAAGAGGCGCTCTGGAAACACGGGAGACGTATGCGAACTCTGACACGGCCCGACCTGTGGACGTTGGCCGTTTTGGTACTACGAATCGGTCTGCTACTATGCACCACCTATGAAACGATTAACTAGGATTCAGTCAGTCAGGTTACTATTTAGATTTGTAATACCAGGTTATCGCCACAAAGAACCAAGCTGGCCAATAAGACAATTGGTCAAACAGTCGTTTAGTCTGCTGTTCTTGACCCCGGCAGCAGAGAACTCTTCTGGCCACTTCGTGTATCTGCAAAGAGCATTATCCTTTGTACTGCTGGTCGTCACTGGACGTTGGCGTATAGCTGGAAACGACAGGGTAGTATAGTATTTTTTCTCTGAGGAGACACGATCGCTGGAACAAGTGCTTTATTAGCCTGACGTTTCGGATTCTCACTCGAATCCATCATCAGAGGCAGAGTCAGATCAGGGTAGTGAATTGCCCAGGTGTTGCGATATTTATAGGATGTAGTTCCTAGGCCGCTACATACGTATCACAGTTGGCAGCTCCCGTGTGCGTCACAGCTCGATTATTGGCTCCCACGTTCATCGCACGCCGCGGAGGGGCCGGCTACCGGATTTCGTCATCCATGTGGACTCTTGGGTAACTTGGCTCGCCGACATTGATACAGGCGACAGCGGTTATCCGCATGCTATCCTCGCGGCTAACTACTTTGCCTAGGCTAAATCACAGCGCCAACTATGGAGAGGGAAGGTCGTTGCGCTTGTTAATTGATGGAGGACCGGAAAACCATGACTCGAGCAGTTCGCGGCTCATGCGGTTGTCGCCTCCATCAAGAATTTCGGCTTCGTAAAACTTGAATGTGTGGTTGGGTCCCGTCCAATGAGCCGCGACTTGGGAGTTGGCGTCGTTCCTCCTCACTGCTGCCGCGTGCTTGCCCAACCGCGTCCAGAGTATTCTCCCGGTTTCTCCGACATAGTTGCTGTCAGAGGTCGAGCGTGCTGCCCTAAGAGGGCTCAAGGCCGACAAAGGCATCTTCATTGTGCCTGCGGACAAGAGGCGTCCCACGGTTGTTTTGGACAGGATAGCTTACCTCAAGAAAGCTGAACTTTTACTGGAGGACCGCCAGCCCTATACCCCTTGCGCATCCAACTCCCTAAAAACAGACACTAGAAACCAATGCGACGCTGTTGGCATTGGAAAACTTGGCTAGCCAAATTACCCAAGAGTCCACATGGATGACGAAATCCGGTAGCTTCTGATGATGGATTCGAGTGTGAATCCGAAACGTCAGGCTAATAAAGCACTTGTTCCAGCGGTCATCTCTCCTTCTCCGCGACGACTTCCTGGAACTCGCCTCTTAGCTTCTATTAGCAAGTGTTTTTTCTGCCTCTCATGCGTCAGCCGACTTTTTGACTGGCTCCTATTCAATAAATGCATAGTTCGCGCTTTCCGAAGGAACGCTGACCCCACCATGTCTGTCAGAAGAGTTGCATGAACCGCTGCGAGGTAGGTTTAGACTTCGGGATCATGATTCCCCTAGAGCTTGGCTCAGAGGTTCGGGAGTTGTCGGTTCCCGTGGACGCCGTGGCTGGTATTATCATGTTGAATTCGAATGATTTTTTGAGGTTTCTTGGGAATTGTGAGTGGTGACGGGTCTGTAGCAGTTGTCCAGTTTGTTTGAGGCCCTCTAGCATTCTAGCTCAGAAATCTAGCTGCAAGGCCACTATATGCTACGCAACTATACAGTTTCACCCTCGTATCACTATTTACTCGTGACATTGTACGTCATTAAGCGTCAGCTGACCAAGATAAATCGCAATTTCTACCGAGTATTTCTGTTTTATAGACGTCTTAACAGTTGAGAAATCACAAATTATGAAGTTTTTTGTTGTGTCACTCTTGTTTAAAATCTTATATTCCAGATTCCGATCTTGCTGTGACACGAACACTTAAAGTTCTCCCGTTCATGTGCTCATTAACTGCCCCTTTAGAACTGACACAGCCTTTGTGCCGAAATCAGAATGACTGGTGTGTGGTTTGTACCCATATTGCCTCTGTAAGTTCCAGCTGGAATGATCCAATGCCTTCTTATTTGTAGCACTAAACCCCTGCCTTTCCAGGCTTTCCCCGAGCTTCGAGGTTCTTAGGCTCACCACTACCTATGAGTCTTCATGTTCTCTTTGAGGATTGACAAAGTCGTGAATTCAGTATGAAAGTCGGAAGCCAGCTTCTTCGAGTGAATATTGTAATTGGGGTGAACTCGCCACTGTTAGGTTTTCTTCAGAGTTTGCTCGACATGGCTCGGTTTGTTTGGGACGCAGATTTCAGTATTCCCAAACGGCCTAGACATTTTAGTAATAGCAGCTGTTCCGTACTAACCTTTTATCTAACCCTCTTCATGGAGTGCATTATAGAAGTGTGAGTTCCTAGTCTACCATAAGTGCATTCTCAAAAACGCGTTTTAAAGACCTTAATGACAGGATTAAACCGACGTTTTTGCAGGATTGGTCAGACATTACATACCAAGGGCAAAGTTTAAAACTCGAATGACTCGCTTTTTCGCGGGGATCGTTCGTTAGCTAACGACATGACCTTTTAATTCGTGAAATAGAAAACTCTTTCGATTGAGCAGAAGGAAAAGAGAGACGTCGACCAACATAGTCGCTCCCGTTACCTTCTGGAATTGCTTTTTGTCCATGCGGAACTCTTGTCCTCAAAACCAATCTCTCCTACTTCAACCAGTAGCTTTCTGAGGCCACATTCATGTCCTCTGCGTGCGCTAGGGTTGGCCAATTCGTCGAATTTCATTTGTGCAGTCAGCTCTCGGTAAATACGGGGACCAGGGACGCGATGTTAGGAATTTCCACCCACCCCAGAGAGTTACCAGTGCTGCCCGCACAGCAACGACTAAGCCTCGCTTTTATCATCTACCGAAGACCGCGTCACACGCTGCCGGAGGCTGCGGTACACTTTGCGACGTTCGTGAATGCTAGATCTATTGCTGCAGCAAAAACATTGAGATGAATGACATTAAATACCACCAAACCAACGTAACTGGCTTTGCTGATTATGATACCAGTGAAGGACGCTGGCTGTCAGGACGGTATTCCGCATTTGCGATACTTGTTGCTCATATTCATCCGACACTTCCATTATGTTTATAATCAGGGGGTAACAGTGTTTTTTTCTGGGTGATCAAAGAGCGACTGAATGCAGCGTTCGGGAAATGTACAATTAACAGAGCCTTTTCGCATGTTCCTGCTTTACTTGCCAGTGATGCCTGAATGTATTTGAAAAGTAGGTTTAGGCAAGGCGTCTTTTCGTTAAAATCTATCGACCATCGTCCTCTGACGACCCACGTCTTCAAACCCATGGAGCTACCCACGATAGATTGAACAGGTAGCAGATTAATGACAGATACCAATGACTACTCTTTACCAAAAGATTTATATAACTATTTAATGGCAATAACGTTGACATCATCAGACCCGCACCTGCGTGCTTTGTATAGATGCATTTTTCACCATACTCCCAACGCGGGCACTGACTAGAATTCCTTAGACGCGTTTCGCCAATTTTCCGCTGTTTAATGGTGCAACTACAAAGTGTTCTGTTGCTTGATGGGGCACTTCGGTGTCCCCTGCACGGTTTCTGGTATAACTGTAGGTAGCAAGTGGCGTCTTGCTAATTGGATTTATACCGGCAGCTAAACAGAGTTGCTCGGGGACTCACTGACGAAGCGAACCCCTCACACTTGTGTCATGCCGTAGGTAATCGGTGAGCACGCGTCTGTGCTTTTAGCTGGCACTTGTACTGGAAATATAGTGAGCGTAGAGCACGTGTTCAACTTCCACTGATGCAGTGTAGTTTTAATTTACTACTTTCATGACACAAAGTATGATATGTTCCTTGCAGATTAATTCTTTATTATACAATCCGACGTTGGAGATTGCGTAAAAATCGCGTTTATCCTCCAAGTGACCTGATGTGTCTGCAGGCACAACGCTGTTCACCCAGCTTTTGTCACCGTCACCAGTTATCGTCTGCTTTTTACCGTATTCCGTTGTTTGTGTATCCAGACGACAAAGCGTTGACCATTCATATATACATTCACGTGTTCCATTCCTCCTCAACGTAGGAACAGTCCCTTACAACATCTGACTTACCAAGGAGTTCATACTTGAAAAACAGTCCTAGCAAACACCGGACATTGTCGGCAATTCTGGCAACACCAACGTTTGAGACAGACCGGGAAATAGGAGAATCACGCAACCGGGAGACCTATGCTATAGGACGTGATCGATCCGCCGACACTTGAATTCACATCGGCTGTCTTATATCTGAGCAATCACAACAGCGCCTAGCTGTGCCGATTAATGAATACCCCTTTTCTTTATGGCTCGCAGGGGAAGCCTATTCTAAGTGATCAGCAACGCAGATATCTGATTTGCGAGATTTTTTGTTCCTTTTACCTGTCGTTTCTGAGAACTTGTGCTGAAAGATTCTCAAGGGTGATTGGTTTTTCAGGTGATGCATTGTTCTGCCAAGTAACTCCTATGAGTGGGCATGTTCGCTATCCGGCGCTTGAACCTGGACAGGTTCGCTTTCCTAAGAAAATGTCAATTAATTCGCACAATAATTTTCATAGTTGAGGGGGTAGATTACCGAGTACAAATTCGGAGGGCCGCCGGTTCGATCGTGCCTCTTAAAAAACTTGGCTATGGGATCTCCCTACTTACCACGCTCTGCTCTGAATTTCGCCCGGAATTGATTCTAATGTACACAAGCCACGTGCCTGTTGGCGTACGCTAAATTTGCTTTCTCCTGAAATGTGTCGAAATTTACGAAACTCTGCTCGTCGCTCGCAAACCGAGGCAAACGAACTCACCAAAACTGCGATTTAATAATGAACGACGTTAGCGAGTTGAGAGCGAAGTGTTGTTAGTAATATTACGTTGTTTACAAATATCAGTTTCTTAAAAAACAGGAATCCCGAGACGTCAGAAATCGTTCTAACCGAATAAATGTAAGTTTTGGATGCATAAAGAGCCTATCCATGTGCAAAACTGAGCACAAAAAACAGCACAAGTAGAATAACTTCTGAAAATAGTCCCTTAGTGAAGTTTTTACTTAACTATCCTTCAGGACTTAGTCAAATATCAAGCAGTGCAGTTAGCTAACAATTTGCAGTTTGAGTTTAGGGTTCAAAACGGTTTCACGAGAGTAAGGTGTATTTTTTCCGTTTTGTTTGATTTCGCCTGTAGAGACGTCACGGGAATAAAAGCTTGCATAAGGTCACATGTTGACAGGCAGGCCAGGGAATAAACTGTGACGTAAACAAGCCGTTTTGTGTATGTTGGGAAAACGTTCCTTTCGTCAAATTTCTTGGCGGTTTTTTCTTGAGTGAAGAAAAAGACTGACCGAGCACCGAAACAGTCTGTTTATTGTTCTAAGCTTTTGAACTCGTACAGGAATCCACCGTCCGGGATAGTAGCAACAACAGATCGCCTTTGAAATATCGGTGGATATTTCAGGGCTTCTAATGTTTTCAGTCGATTGCCCATGGGTATGGGTTCTGTGATGTGTTCTTTAAAACCTCCAAACTAAGATAGTTTTTGAAAGCATTTACCGGGGTGGTGAGCGCTTAGACATTATTTCTAGGGCAGATGGCTGTTTGAGTTATTTTTACTCGCCCAAACATAGAACCTCGTCACCGAGAAAAATAAACGTACACAACGAAGGTCGGCAATGAATACGCTCTAGATTAGTTGAAAAACCTCATATAGTAAGCTACTTCTTTAAAGAGCGCTTCGATAAGGGAGTTCACTGACGGATGTTTGCGTTTTCCTTTTTCCAAGGTAAAGAGGAAGAATTGAAATTTTTAGTCGACTTTTTCTCTGAAAAGTAGTGGCAACTTTTCAGTTGCAAACAAAACCCACTTTCCTCTTAATATTGGAGTCCAGTTCGGTATATTTGCTTACCTATAGGCACTTTTCTACGATTACAAATGCACAACAGGGCAGCTACATAAATACTGAGGTATTAACAGAACTGCCAATCTGTCAGTTGCGTCTCTAAGATACGCATCATTGGAAACTAGATCATACAAGAAGTATCTTGCTGCATTGCGAGTCCGACCGTCGTATCCGACGATTGTACACCGTGTGCTCCCCAGCAAGGTGAGAGCTGGCAGGATGACTTGTGTGTGAATTAATGTGTAATGATAGTAGACTTGCACGACATATACCCCACTCTCCTCCTCCCCCGCCTGACCTCGGTGTCAGGACATAGTCAAGAAGGCCGAAGGCGGGAGAGTGCGCAGGTGGCTGGCACGGCCGGACCCGTACCTAGGCGTACCACTGCACCCCCTGGTCCACGATAAACATTGGGTCAGGATTTTAACCAGCAACAAAATCGATCAGAAAGAAAAGGGTGACAAAAGTCACTAGACAACCAAGCACACCTGTACACCTCACAGGAGCGCAAGCGCATCACCGGTAGGGAACCAGGTGCCAAAGAGCTGTCAGGCAGCGAGGCCCATGGCTTGCTGAATCATGACATACCGGAAGCATACAATCCTTAAGGCCTACCTCACCATATGCTTTAAAGTTAACATAGCCACTTGGTGGAAGGCTTTTGCGGCAAGTTATTGAGTATTCAGATAGGGTAGGAAGATGTCGTAACGTTTAAACAGAGGGTTGCCTGTAGGCGTTATTACTGTGTTTTAAGGAATGAAACCACACAGATCTGTAAATCAGACTTTAGAATCCATATTATCTACCTTTCTGAAAATAACCTTAATTTAAGTCACTGTATTTCGGACCACAAATAGTTTGTATAGTCGACCCTAGATCTCAGCTGATGAAGCTTTTGGTTGACATTAATTAGTGTAAAACAAGCAAAACTGTAATTGTATTTTGAAACCCGTCTATACTGCAAGGGGTCTCAAGGCGCATACTCAAGCAACTCCAAGTCGCTGAGATGTAAGGGCTTTGCCTATTATCCTTACCAAATAAACTGAACTGAATGACTGACTGACGCTGATTCAAAGACTCATTCTCCCCACTTTTAGGTCATTTGCGCCTGATGTCAATGAACAGCGCGTCTTCGGCGCACCTCAGTGGCCCCCTCCCATTGGCTCAGACAGCTGCCTTCCCATGAAGACGACTCCCTGCTCCATCGAACGGTACAGCTACAAAACCGATGGTCAACCGTCGCAGCTTACTGTATTTCAGCCTGCGTCTAAACGCACCAGTAACAACCTCTCCCCCCGCTTTCCCCGAGTACTTCGGCCACGCGAGTTTGTGTGCCGGAAGTGCAAGAAAAGTTTTCCTCTGGAAGAGCCGAAACCACTGTCTACTCCCGTAACTTTGAATTCATCAGATACACAGTCTACACGGGTTCTGCGGAATCCCTCCTCAGAAATCATCCGACAATCCACCACCACACCCAACGCTATCGCACCGCTGCCTACTACCTCCGAGATCCGGCGTGTTACTCCACCAATAATTCCGAAACTAGAGTCCTGCATCAAGTCTAAAGAAACTGGGAGTAGCTCTGATGCCGACAATGGTTCTGTCCTTGAACACAAATCTTCGTCACGTCGTAAACGAGATCACAAACGGTCCAGTCGAAGTCCACCACAGTCGAAAAGACGGCGTGATTCTGATGCTAATTCTGCAGCAGTTGTACCTGTTGAACCATCCGTGGACCCCAGTATTGAGTTGCCGGAAAAAGTTACCCCTCCTACAAAACATGCATTACACCTTGATGTTTTAGAATCTGACTCATCGTCCGTACATCTGCGAAAAGACCGAATAAAGGCCCAGTATCAAAGCTCCTCGCACACCCAAATTGTGATGCCAACGGGCCGTCGTCACAATCTGCCACGTCCTGTCTCCACTGATTTATCTAAAAAGTCCCGGAAACTCGGCAGGCATAGAGTTGTCCTCGGTTCCCCTAGCTCAAAATCTCTCAACACCTCTCCTTCGGACACGAAAAACTCGAGTTCGCCCATCAAGAACAAAGTCTCTTCCTCCGCTGCCACCACCAAGGAGTCAAGTAATTCCGAATCACCCGAGTCAAGCCGAGCCCATAATGGAATGAGCCCGGCTCCAAAAACTCCGTCTCTTCCCACTGCGGATGACGCTGCCCAGCGGCCAGTCATAACACGTGAAAATAGCCTCTGCTCTTCTACCTCCGCGGACGAAGTCCCTCCAACCTCGCCGAGGCTCACGCCAAACTCTGCCTCCGGACGCCGCCGGTCGGGTTGCTATGAGAAACCAAAGAACCGCTGGATCCGCGCTGAACGAATCCGCGACACAGAAGAAGCTGGGAAAAGTTCTAACTCGGTCTCCTCGTCTGTTTCCATCGAGAAAAGACGGAAATCTGCCGACCTTATGTCTACCGATGTCACAACTATGAACAGCAGCAGACAGAGGTCATCTCAGTCTACTCCTGTGACGCTACCTGTTCTGCAACCGGAGGCAGCCTTGCCGCTGTGCACGCTTGTAACCGAATCCGCAGCTGCCAATACTGACGCTAGCCTGCCCCCTCCAGATTCGCCCAACGTGCCCGACTATCAGGTCGTTTCTAACCCGCCTCAGGAGTCTACATTCATTCCGCCAATTAAGATAAAAATAAACCGCAGCGCCGGACAACTGAAGAGCCGCTCGAAGGTCGGACAGACTGACGTGGATGGGTACGAGATGAAGGCTGAGTGTGTGAAAGACTTGGCGGCATCGTCTGATACTGATGACCGGTCGAAGACCAAATCAGACGAAATAGTTCCCTCATCAGCACCAAAGCAGCCACAGGGTGCCTCAAACGGCGGTCGTCGCTTCGTTCGACGCTTTCAAATGCCAGACGATGGTTCCGTTTTTCGTCTTGGCGACATTGTGTGGTGTAAACTCTCAGGCTGGCCGTTTTGGCCAGCTCGCATTACCAGCATTGCAAAAGAGGAATCTACGGGCACCGCCTGTGTTCGATGGTTTGCCTGGAATCAGGTTTCCTACATGGCCTGTGATAAATTGTGGCCATTCCTCGAACATTATGACAAGAAGTTAGACAAACGGAAAAAGCGGGGTGTCTACAAGCAGGCCGTTGACCAGGCGTTGGAGGCTGCCCGATGTAGGGAACAAGAACTTCGAACAAAGGCGGAGAATGCTGCTGGGGAAAGCGGAAGTGATGATGACGGATCAGGGTGGGTTGAAGAGGGAGTCGCCTCAAAGTCTGTCCCATGTGCAGACGAACCGGTTGCTGAGAATGATAACGAAGACACCGAGCCCCAACATCCTCTCCCAGCACAAATTCCAACAGTCGATAGCGATGCTGCTGCCCCTGCCGGGGTTCCAGTCAGGCAATCCTGCCGCGGACGCCGTTCTAGCAACAAGACGTGCGGCCGCAAGCCAAGACCGTCATGTCCTGTCTCCCAGAGTAGTGACGTGGAATCTGACCCTTATCTTGCTGCCCAGCAAACCAGTCCACTATCCACTGAGCACTCCGAAGCCCGTTCATTTACCCATAGTGTTGAGATACTACGAACATTAGAGACTTTGCCCTTAACTTCCCCCTTCTCGACTTCTTCCGCAGATACCCCAAGTAAACTTCTTCGTTTAGAAGAATTGTGTGGAAGAAGTAGAGAACCGTCGGCCTTGGCCACTTTGAAAACCATTCAAGACCCACTCGATGTTGTTCTACATTCATCTGCTTCACAAATTGATGAAGAACCTGGCTATCTGAATGTCCTCTCCACCGGTGACAGTCCTACCTCTTCTCGGTGCATTTCCTCTATTCCTACTCAGTCCCAGATACCAGTTTCTTCCACGGCCCTGGGGGTCGATGAGGAAGCTGGTTTCAGCTACACTAGATTATTGAAGTCCACCATCGAAGTTCTCACGTCGGAAGAGGAATCTGAGGGTGAAGACGTTGGCCGGTTAATAATTGACTCCGGTTCGATGCATAACTCCCGAATTCCTGCTTCAGACACAGTCACAATCCCCTCGAATGTTAGCCATCGATCGAGCTACACTTTCTCACCACCAATTACCGATGCTTCCTTCCTTCCATCGACGTCTGCCGCTGATGTCCCCGGGCCCATAGCTTTTTCCGAGACACTAGAGCCCCCGCCACAATCTGTATCAGCAGTCATCAACTGCAACCACCTGATTCAGAGCAGTCCATTTACAATACCGCCCCCTCGAATCATCCCATACTCCGCAATGGACACTGATGCCAGCTGGACATGAATCATACATGTACGCACTTTCGTAGCTCGGCCGCAATTTTACATTCAATTTTACTGTCAATATGTTTATCTGCGTTCCGCTGGTTCGCATCGCAAAAAACAGTGTACAGTTAGTTTTCTATGAGTTCACGTTCGTCCCCCCCCCCCCACCGGTTCCATTCACAAGGCTGACTGACCCTTTTAGAATGAATACTCGGCTCTCGCTCTTTTCCGTTCGTCGGGGTTGGTCTGAAGACAATTCGATCGTGGCTGTGCTTTCCCTGATTATCTTGTTTGTTTCGACAGATGCTTGCCTGGCTTCCCTGATTTCCTGCATGTTGCCGGTGCTTTTCTCCTATCGTTTGTACTCATATCATTTTCTTCAGACTAGTATTGGTCCATTGTGTCGGTGCCTTGTCTGATCTCCCAATTAGCGTTTACGTCCACAGTGCCCTTTCTCATTCCTTTCATCTTAACAGCTGTCAGTTGTTTGAAGGCGAAGAAAACTGCGTATCTACATCACGCCTTCCCAGTTTAATCTTCCTGAGAACGAGCACGCTTGTAAATTGAACAAATTTCTATTAAATTAACTTTTGAGTCACATTTCGTCATATCTTGAAAAGACGTCGGTCAACTTAGACAACTTGTTCGTTTTGCGGTTAGTAGAAGTACTCAAAATAACTCAGATTTCGAGCCATCTGTCATACCTCAGTGACCTGTTTGAAGGTCGTGGTACGCCATTGAAGCCCTGTTGGTTCACGCTCTTCTACTACTAACCGGATTGCGGTACCTATCATTAATGTTAAACGGACTTATTGAAGGTACTATTAGTGTAACCGAGGGGGATTTCTGTGCGCCTTCTTGCCACCGGGCAGATCAACAAAAATCGTTTTTAGCACTATTGCCTGTTAAGAGACGTTAACCCGTAGAATAGCGATCGTGGGAGGGGTGTCTTCCGACCAGCCTATTCAGCCAGGCCTAGCTTGCAAGGCCTACGTGCCTTTGTCGTTACCCAGCTAACTCGGTGGTCAACTTTCATTCCCGGTCAGTATTTTACCAACCTCGAAGACTGCCCTAATTTCTACTTTGTCGGTTTACTCCGAGTTGTCAAAATCCTGGAGACTGTGGTGCCGTACGTGCTTAGCTCGTCTGGAAAGCAGGCCGTTGTCACTAGCGCCCGGAGCGCTAAGACCTGGAAGGTCGACGTTGTCTTAATATCAAATGGCGAAAAGGACCAGGAACCACCAACCCTGTTATGGTCTTGTCGAACGGGTTAGTGCTTCGTGCCATTTCCATTTTTAATAGACACGAGTTCGCGCACCGGCCGACCAAGGGGTCGAGGGGTTTGCTGACCCGCTGAAAAAGTTCAAACGACTGACTTACGCTGTCGGATGAACATGTTATTTTTGGAACTCGAAGTAGGGCTGTCTCCAAGGTCGTTTTCTCAGGACATCTTAACCCCGATTAATGAACTGGGTGAGGGCTGTTGACGTCCGATGTACTGTAAATGCTGGCTATTTTGACCTTAAAAAAGCTTCAGACTGTTCACATCAACAGCTCCTTAAATTCTCTCGTCTGGAGTTCGGGGGAAGTTAGGCCTGCTGGAAAGTTTACCGCACGGGTGGTAAGGACGGGTTGTCGCGGGAGGGTGTCATAGTGAACTGTTAGAGGTGGTCTCCCTCAATAACCCGCCGTCAGACGGCTCCTCGCACGTTATTAATGCTCTGTTTAGGAAGCCAATTTGGGCGTAAGACTTTTTCGCTAAGGCCTTTCGAACGCGCAGGGTTATTCCAAAGAAGAACAATGATATCATCGTAAGATGGGACGTATTCAGGGTTCCTGAAGTGAACAGAGGCACAGTAAATTTAACGCTTCCGGACACGCGATTCTGCCTTTAAATACAGCGATACGAAGGCGGAATAAGATTTCCGACAATATTTCCTCAACGAAGCTCCCTCGAAATCTGACAAAATCAAACGGGACAGCGGCACACGTAAGGACATATACTAGAGTCGTATGACGCACGTTCGCCGGCCTAAACACCGGTGTCTCTGGCAAGCATTTCGGAGTTATCTGTCTTGACTTGATGTCCTTTCAGTTTCAGGCAAGATAAGGATGCCCACCTTTAACCTTCCGGATGCTGAACAGCTCATAACGTGGTGCTGACAATGAACTGTTTTCCATCTGACATCAAGGTCATGCCTTCGAGATCGCGGCTGGGAGATAAGGCAAGGGCTGAGTCGGACAAGCCAACTCCTTGCGTTCTTCTCGGGGGCAAACGTGCAGAAACTGGACGTTTTTTGCCCACCGTGACGAACTGATGCTGTAAGCGCGTTCAAGCGTAGTACGCGAGATGAGGGCTTGTGTAGCAAGGTGGGTCGCTGCACGATTAACGTGCTACTCGTCCTATTTTAGTAGCTCTTTTTATAAATTTGCACTTATCGAGCAGTATGATCTCTCGCGGGTTACCGGGTATTTTGACTTCCGAGTTCGCAACCATTGACTTCCGGTCGTTTCCGGCGGTTGGTTTTGTTGCCAATGATTTGAAAGGGTGTCTGAGTAGTTTCGCCGAATTCAGGGGGTGAGTCTTCAGTGGATGCGCTATCTCGTTAAACATAGACCGGAATCCTAAAATGTGTTTTTGATTTAAAGAGATTACTTAATCAGAGTTGTAAAATTAATCATCGCGCAGCCTAATCCCAAGAAATTAAAGTCACACCAGGGTGCCGGCTTTTGAACGAACCCTTGCATCGGCCGCCTGCAAAAGGTACGCTGTGTAGAAATAACCACTCAAGTAGTATGACTTTTGTCCATTGGTTTTCGATGCCTGTGGAAATTCAGGTATATTTTGTAAAAACATGCACATAATATCCTTGTACTTATTTCATCACAAATTACACTTTATACTTGAAGATTGGGTATTTTTTCAGTTTGAAAAAGTTTCTTATTATGAAATTTTTAAGATCTTAAAATGCCATTTCATAATACATCGCATCTGTCCATTACTTAATGTCGCTTATAAAGTACACATGGTCGAAATTTACTGCAAACTTAGTTGAAACCTATATTACATCTTATTAACGCATAGAAATGTATGATCCAACTTACGCGAAAAGTGTGCAGCATATAGGTTTGGAACCCTAGGCACGAGTGCAGCGGTGGGTCGGTTTAAAATTAATGGGGAGTTTAAACTTTGTGGAGCCGAAAGATACTCATTCTTCACGTGTAAAGTTTGGGAAACACGTAAATTTTCACGAAATGAGTCTAAGAAAGAGTATTTCTGTTCGTTTTTTATGTATTGTATATTTGAATTTATATGGGCATCGTAAACCAGTGGGTAGGAACATACTACTTAAGCAGTCATTTTTTACACCGTATATTAGTTTACCGGCGGCCGAAAGAAACTTCTTCAAAAGCCGGCATCCCGATATGACTTAAATATCTTGGAATTAGACTGCATGATAATTGGTATTACAACCTTACCTAAGTAATCCATTCGAATTACGAAAACACTTCATCCTTTTGGTTAACATATCATGAGATAGAAAATCTGTCGCATGGGCAAACTATCCTGATTGTTGTCGCTCACCTGTGACCCTGCTGTGCGTGGTAGCTATAGACCGGTGTGCAATTCCGACACCTCGTCGACCGACTAAGATGAGATGTAATGTAACGGCTGACGTCATATGGGTCTCGTCCCAGCACGTGCCTCGCAAGTCTGGCAATAAATAAGGACCCATCTAGATCCAGCGCAGTCTAAACAGCGCATTAGCTAGTGTGTTCCGCCCTTTTCATCGAACGCAATAGTGGAACTGCCGGGTTGCTGAGGGGAGGGGGCATGTTTACAATGAAACTTTAACATCGATTTTTTATAAGGCTGGGAACAGAATGAAAATCTACCTTAATTATCTAAGGTGTGTTCGGTGGCAGGACTTAGCGTAGTATTCTGACACGACTCTCCCTTGAAGGCTATTGAAATTTGCTAAAGCGCGAACAACTGCTTGAACAAAGGGGTAGTTGAGGCCTGGCCTACGGGTTTGGCATCAGTGGGCTGCTGTGTGGTCGGCTCTTCTACGTATCAGCCTCCAGGGGCGCATTTAAATCGACGAGATTGCAAAGGACATGAGGGGTGAAGTGTGAATTTGAACGGGAACACATAAGGGCCACATCCAGTCCCTGCAAACGACAGAGCCAATTGAGGAGTGTTCACGCCTGCCGGCACCAACGCAGTCCTGGCTGAAGTGAACGAGAAGTTTGACTCCAACTTAACGGCAGATGCGCTCATCCGCATGGCATGCATGCTAGCATACTGCGTTCTTTCAAACTATCCAGTTCCGGAAAAATAATTTACTACCTCAATTTCGAATCCATTCCCAAGGAATGGATTGAAAATCTTTGGCTTCCGGAAATGCACATTTTCATTTCTTTTATACCAGATATTACAGATAAGTTGATTCAGCGATCAAAATTCCGTGTCCATGAAAACAATTTCATAAAATGGACTTTAACATGCAGGCAACTACGGGCAGAAAATGTATAAATTGGCGCCTGCATACAGTGGTCAGGTCTCCGTTGGGTGCAATGACGGTATGTGTCCCTGTGGTTTTTCCGCGAAAATAAGAGTCAGCAGACGAATAATCAAAACGATTAACGGGGTGCAACACTTACAGTGTTGTTAACCTTTTTAGACAAGTTTCGTGAGGAAACTAGCCCTGCCATCATTTCCAAACTTCAGGAGTTTATTAGGTCACATTAAAACTGCCTCAACCTTGACACAGGAAACTCCCAGTTCTAGTTTAATGCATTTTTTGCCGGCTAGGATGTCGACGGGACATGCACGAAAGGTTGGTAAGTATAGCAGTTTTTGAGGCAATCAGAGCACATCTGGTGACGAACTATGGTAAACAGTGGTAAGTTTTGATCGCTGAGCTGAGAATTTCGCACTGAAAGCTCTACCGTTGAGCCAAAACGGGACGCGATCTCCGGCTATCCTAGTGTTATCCACTTTCCCTCTGCCCGTGATTCGGAGGGCAGCCCTAGTGTTGACCATTGCGTAGCTGCGCGGCAGGTGATTCAACCCCGCCTGTCTGCGCAGTTTTCTCTTATTCCCCCGGTTGCTGAACTTGCAGCTGATACCAACTTTTGGTGCCACGTTTGCCAATGCGAAGTTATCGCCTGAAGCCCACAGGCAGACTTGCGCAGTATCTGCCGCACTGTCTCTCCGTCACCCGCCTTCCTCCGAGTTTGATGCAATATCAAGACTACCTGGGACGGGCGTGTACCTAATTTCTTGTAGAGTATAAATAATGGTTGTAGATTAGACGTCACAATCACCAGGCCAGGGCTCAGTTTGCAAAAAAATAGAAGGCACCTGCAGGTGGAAATTATTGTGCACAGAATGCTGAGTTGCTGTCCATGACAACAGTGGTCACTGGCAAAGTTGGGGCTAGTGTTGATGGTGTTGAGTCATGCCTGAGAGATAGACGCGTGGCGGAAGCTGCTTTAATAAAGTTTGGGGAGCAGGCTCGAGCGGTGTGTGTTGCCTTGGTCGAGAGATGGCTCACCAAAGGGAGAAGTGGACGGCTGTACCGTCTGAATGCGCGCAAATGCACATGCTGCATTCGGCCATACTGTAAGCTCAGCACGTCGGCAAATGCCCTCCGCGATGGCGCATGATCTTGACACAGCAGGCTATTAAAATGAGGCACCCGATATCCTAATACTGGCCATCGACTAAAGGCTGTGAATGCCACACACCAACTGGTCCCCACTGCATGCATTAGGCTACTATGGGGACTGCTCGTATCTTTCATGCGTGAAAGCACCATAAGCGCCACATTAGGGAGGAATCATTACAGTCTGACTCGCAGTCTTTCAGTGACTCAAAAATACTCTCTTGAGGATGGAGTCATTCTGTCTATTGGCAAACTTCCCAGTCATGACTCCTGGCCTCTCATGGTAGATTCGAGCTAGTCAGATTTATTATAACGAGAAATGTGCTGATTTGCTGTAAGGATGGGTTCCTTGCTGCCAACCACAGGCCCTCTCGTGCACCAGTCGACTTTCCGAGGCAGACAGTCATCTTGTGATACGATTGGGCGCAGTGGTTGACGCTTTGTGAAGGTCTGCGTCTAAGGCACGCGATAGCGCGCATGTACGGCAGTAAGTTTAGGTTCGCCTCGACTCAACGTTACCCCTAGGGTGTGCGTTCTATGGTGATCTTGAACGACACGCAATCACCTTCTTAGAGATGCCGAATCTGTTTCACCCTCTTGGGGATCTGGACGAACTATCAGACCGCTTTGGGTCCTTCAATTTTGGACCAGGTTTGGTGGTTACTGTTAGTAACTATATGCTGACCTGGTTTGTGACGGATATATAGCGGTGCTTTGCATAGCACTCTCTCTTATTTCATCATAAAATTGTGATCCAACGTCCAAATAATTGTGGGGTGACATTGCTTATTTCTATTTTCAACTCACTGTGGCATGTTCGCCTCTTACCTCGGTTTCCTAAGACTGACCTATTTATTAGTTACTTTAGCAATCAAACCTAACCGATGTCAAGGGAGGGTTCGCTTCTGCAAATGGGTTGGTGGAAGGGATTAACTGTAGGAGCATTTGGAAGCTCCTACTCTATGCTCTACTTTGTTCATCATGTCCCTCTAGACTTCATCATTCATGCTGTCGGAAACCAACAATTAACCGGAAGTTGCACCGAATAATTCCTACGCTTCTAATGGAGGACAATAGAAGACAGGGAGACGCACAGAGCTGGAAAGTGTCCTCGGACGGGCAGAATTGAAGTGCCGACCTTCGGTTTTCGTGTCGTTCAGCTTTGGAGCCCAAATGACAGCTGTGCGGACAACAATGCTTTTGTAAGTCAACATGTTAATCCTTCTTACTGTGGTCT
>CACRXP010000037.1:518582-552797 GCA_902702965.1 Spirometra erinaceieuropaei | reverse complement strand
CTGAGTACACTTCTGGGCGTCTAGACATTGTCCTCCCATCCGAGGTAGGTGATTGACGGAGGAACGAGAGGGGTAGATTCTACTCAAATCTGTCTCACTATGCATAAACTGATTCACGAGCAAGTCACGGATGTTGCGGCCACTCCATGGGTTACACGGTGCACAACGTCGTTCGCGAAGGTCGAGCTATTAACTATTTTGTACATGGAAGAAAAGGCGCAGCATTGAGACATTTTTGTTTTGAGTTTTTAGGCCAGGTTCGAGAAATTGCTAAAGTTAAAACGGATACAGGAGTATTTTCGCATGAAATAGTATTTCTGATAGCAACTAACGGGGTAAAGAGGCCCCGACTTCATGCTAGAATATTTGGATTAGCCCTCATTGACCGAAATGACTAGTTCACACCCTAGGTTATCTAAACCCGGTGTTGGGGTGTGAATGACTGCTGATAGCTGACAAGCTAGATGTGGCCATTTCAGTCTCCATCGCACTTATCGATATCCCTCATATCTCTAGGACTTTCCTCTACGCCACCTCTTTCGAGCCATCTTGATAGATCTTCAAAGCAAAAAGTGTGAGTGGGTTCCCTCACGCAATCGAAGCGGTGAAGCATCATTCCTGAGACTTCATAAGCTTGTGTGTGTAGGGCAAATGTCAAAAGGCGCGGAAGGCTGAGGCGATCATTTCTGACCCATTAACCCCGTCCAGCCAAATACTTTTGCCTCCAGATCTGGGTAAACCGCAGATCAAGACCCAAGAAAAGTAGATTTCGAGAAGCATCATTGTGTCGAAGCAGCTAAAGTTGTGAGCAGACTTCAACCACCGTGACCATCAATCCAGATCCCGAATAGGGGAAGATGGATGCCTCTGGAGATTTTGTATTCCGCAGAGAATGAATGAAAAATAAATTATAGGCACAGTGTGATAATCAGACACGGGGCTGGCGCCCGGCGATGCTGTGACAGGCATCCAAAAGTCCTGAGTGAGGGAGTACCCGCGTCAGCCTTAGCGTTGACGGGCCGGACTCCAAACAGAGCCTCGCGATGTCTCAGTGTCTCACTGTAGCCAGCGCGTACTTGTATGTATGAGCCAGACAGAGACGCGGTGTTACAGCAGACACAAAGAGCGTAATCATTACAGTTGTACTCCCTTGGTGTTGTAAAATCAGACAAGACTGCATCGTACTAGGTGAATTTCGTGAAACACTTTACGGTATTCAAGGCGTGTGGCCGCAGGGCAATACCCGCAGTCAGCGCGGTTAGGCGGATGTCGTGGGGACGCTTTTTTCCTCCTTTAGGATATAAACTCCACGGGCGATCAACGTTTCGTGGTTCCTGGGCGGCTTTCCCCTCTTCAAAATTCTTTTTTGTTTCCCAGGAGACGGCAGTCTCTTTAAAATCGTTCATAAACTCTCGCGATCGTCTGCACAAGCAATAGTTGCTACATCAGTATCGATTATTGCTTTTTTTCTACATCCGGGTACCGACTCATGCGTTAGCGCCCGATTTGATCTTTCACGTGCCTGTATCCGCGTTTGGTCCTGGTTTTGTGTATGATGCCTTTGACTGAGCCGTCAACTGAGGTTGTGGTAGACAGAAGGCAGGGCCTCGCCGCAGCTGACATGCTTTAAGGAAACACGTGTCGTTTGCCAGGGGAATGTTTACACTTTGTTTATCTTACTACTCAATTTAATTAGGTAGTTTAAAATACTTACTTATTAGTGGCGTCCTTCGTTGTGCCAAAAGGCTAGTAATATGCGCTTTTGCCCTGGGATAGGGTTAGAATTAAGATTAACTTTGGGATCATGATTATGATCAGGTGGTTCTTCTACTAGCCCCAAGAGTGACCGTAACATTACCCGGTGTTTAAGGAGTCCAGACCCATTGGTTCGATGTGAATTCTTCGTTTCGCTGTTCGTCGAAAATGCTTAAATTTCCCTCACAGCCTCAGAAAAAAGGAGCACGATTTTAGACTTTAATTGGTTTCACAATGTGAAGGCTCTCATTGGTGCGCCCGTGGTCTGTTTTCTTCGAAAAGGTATCGCAACCAACGTCAGTCGAGTGACCTATACACGGGTAGCTCTCGTTCTCATCGGTTCCCTTCATAAGGCACCCAACAACTTTACCAGGGATGAATGAGTTCTCACATAAAATTTTCATTAGTGCGTATATCACGGGTTGTGTTTCGGATGATTTTAAAATTCCCCCTATTCATCAACATCTGTAACCTATTATTTGATTTCAAGGGAAAATGTATGGCAACAAATTTATATAATCCTAGTTTGCCTTGTTTGTCCGGCCACAACATGGTTGTCTTAGTAAAAGCCACAACGAAGCCAGAAGACAATTTTCGCCATCTTGTCCCTTGGAATGAGGGGGGGGGCATTGGGTCTCATGGTCAGAAGTTGGATTTTTACTTCGAAGTTTGGCGACGCTGACCCGTATAGGTCGTAGTTGACCGGCAGTTTCCTAAAAAAACGTTCTACATATGTATATGAGGGCACTCGATGGTTCCCTCATTGTGAGCAGGCGAAGGGTGGGCCTTTCTTTAACTTCTACGAAGAGGAGGAAAGAGGTAAGAGACACTTCTGCGAAATTGCAGAAGTTCCATATCGACCCAAAAATAGACATCTGCCCCAGAGTCTACTATCTTTCATTGAGGAAAAGAGTATTCAAACCATCGAGATTAACTGTAGGTCTCATTTGTTACCTCAACCTACGATTTTTCTTAAATTCTCATGGAGTTAAGACAAAGGAAACTGGAAGTCACATTGGGGGTTCTGTCGTATTTTCACGAACAATGAAGAACGTAAGTCTCATAGAATATTAAACATTGCTCAGTTCTGATTGGGTCTGGTTAGTCGCAAACTTATCGGCTGCTAAAACTCGAGTCACTTTTTTGGCACAAATTAAACCAGGGTGAAATACTCAATGAGAAGACGGGACTTACTGTGCAACAAATGACGGTTGCCTCCGCCCTCCTCAACGGCACTCGTGTTTCGGGGTGTCTCTTACATGCAGACCGACAGTTTGCCCGTGATCACAAGTCTTTTCATACAAAAATTTGAAACTTCTGTTATATCCTACTTTCGTAGTCCTCCGCGAATCTGATACCGCTTGGTTGATTTCACCTCGTCGGAATGATAAAACTCCAAGCAGGCGAATTACTGATATACTTATTTCTGGGGGAGAAATAATCAGAATTACAAATATAGTGGAGGTAGCGCTATACAAAATTCCTACTTTCGGCTGCTTAATACAACGATCGACGCACCGACAAATAGCAGAAAGTATTTTGATTTCAGTTCCAACTACGTGGTAAACATCACACTGACGGTAAATTTCTCCGGTCCTCGAAGAATTGACCTCCCATTTTTTGCGAAAGTTTAGCGATGCAAAGTGATGAAAAGTAGGTCATCAGACCGAGTCTACTCCCAAGAATGGAGTAGAAGTACAAAAGACCACCACCAAGAGGTAAAACCGCAAGGTTCGGCATTCATTATGCATTCCTCCTCCTTCTGAAGTCTGCCATATTTCCTCATTCCCTTTCCTAGTCGAAGCAGACTCCACATTTCTCACATAATCATATTGCTTGAGGATTCTATGAAAGCCGCATAAAAATGAGCCTCTTTTGGCTGGTGCAAGGTTCTGAGGTCCGAATATTCCACCGTTTGGAAAATACTCAGGCCACGTCTTTAAGTCAGCCTAATGACTTGATTTTTCGTCGTTGAATTAGATAGGTGAAAGACTTGCTTGATTGTCCTGCCTCCCATTATGTTCCGGTGGCAGGACTGTGCCAGGACTCTGGTCGTGACGTTAGACGTATTGCCTGAAATGCCTATTCCCCAGCCTGTCTGCAGCACAAGACACACCCATTTCAAATTTCTCCATAATAACTATACCTCACCGGTCCTTTCATGTGGTATTCAGCGTGTTATCACAGAGGTAGGCAGCCACTTCTCTCTCACACACATGGTTCTTAGTCTGTTCTACTTGACGAGGACCGCCACTATTCCAGGGACGACGCGGATTTGGCGTGTGCGTAGATAAATTTTTTGCGGAGGAGACATGCGGCATGTCTGCCTCGTTATGCCAGATCTGTCATGCTTCAGTACCATGACAGAGCCAAAAAATTGGCGATGAGCGTTGGGGCAGTGGCATACGTGTGCCGCAGATGCATATACCAAACTCCAGATAGAGAGAGAGAGATCTCGAACTGGCCTGCAGGTAACAGTAGGAAAAAGTCGTTGTAACTTGACCATCGAGCCGGCAACTTCCCGGGCTATAAGCTTGGACGCGTTGGTATTATCACGGCGGGGAAGTAATGCAACTCAACGACGCCGGACAGACCTACCCCCATTTTCCGTTTATCGTTTTCGTCAGGATCTGGTTCAGACAAAGCTGACCGGAGCCGACGAGATCAGACGCATGTCGAACGCACACGATCGCGCGGTTGTCGCAAGCAACGAGGTCCACAACTGGCCCAAATATTCAGTGATAACTTTCACGTAAACTTACTCATCATGAATCTAACTTAAGTATCAACCATTTCTTTTCATCCCCATTTATCGGCGCCGTGTTCGGGCGGCAAGACAAGAGTCGAGACTACCGGATATGAGACCGGATGCGATGACTGAATTGACCGTAGCCAAGTTTACGTTTGAGGTCCTTTGTTAGATCAACAAACGTAATATGGAGGCTGGTTCTCATCTAGATATTTGTTTACAGTCACCAGGATACGAAGACCATTCTTTTGGTTTTACGGGGTTTTCAGAAATTTCGTCGGTTTCTGGAAGAAGTTACTGTTTCAGGTAGGGGCTGACTGCAGTATTTGCGAGTGAGATGCTGCTGTGGATTTCCAAAACCCGGTAGCGTCCTGAAAGTCGTGCAGCCCTCCCTTATATCTCCGTATCTCCTAAAATGCAGGCCAGTCAATCCGGAAGTTTGGAGGACACCGTATTTGTAGACTTCTGTGGGAACCTAATGGATGCTTGGAGCTTTTTCGCCGACCCTCTGTTTTTCTGTCCCCCTCCACAGAAGACAAACAATTACGGCCGACATTTATGTCTCCTGAGGCAGCCTCATGATGAGCATTTTGCCGAATGCAATTTATTCGTTCAGGGGGCACCTGAAGTGTTCCGACCGATGCTGCAGAATCCGAGACCTCTCGGATAGTGTGGCTGTGCCGTCGAAGCTGAGAAGCGGTGCAATGCCATTAACACGAGGAGGTTTTATATTTCATCGCAGCCTACGTGCCTTTGACCATCGCCTGTCCTGTGAGTTAGTTAATCATTTTGCCGCATGTTCAGCCACTGTTCTACTCAGCTGCGGCATTGAAAACATGAGACTTTGTTTGTGTCGGTGCCGTTTTTCGCATTGGACTCGGACAAAGAGGAAACTTCGGAGTTCTTCAGTGCCGTCAACTCATTCATGAGATTGTTGGTCGCGCATCCAAGGCGTTTTGTAACTCTACTGAGTTCCTGACACTTGGTGTCAACATTAGCGGCCCGCTACATCCCCGGGACTTGTATTCCTTCTAGCCCCACCGTTATCGGCGTTTAACCGTGTCCGACACCACATTATTTAAATCAGCTTGTGTTTTCTTACCGTGAGAACGTCTGTCGGGTCCCAGTTTCGATCTCATTCAGAGACAGGGCGTAAGTCAATTGATCGTTCCACACCGAATATTGCCTTTTCACTAAACCATTACGCCAATCACGCTTCCCGACAAGTACTTAGTTCAGCATTTGCACGTGAAGCGAACGAAGATTCCTCAGCGTCGACTTCTCGCGCAGTGAGAGACGGACGTTTCTGCGTGCTGAGTAAAGGGCTGCCGGAGGAGTAGCCCATTACTCTTGCAGTTTCTAATCCCGTGGTGACGTAGTACTCCGCCGCAGACAGCGAGGCGGACACTATATACACCGAGCATGATTAATCTGTCAGCTCACGACACAATCGCGAGGTGCGTGTCTTTCAAGTCATCAAAGTTTGTTAGCATGGAGGTAAAAGCGGGGATGTAGGGGGTTGTGGTTACATGGATTTTTTTCACCGGGAGTGACAATGATATAGTGAAAAGGTTTATAGCCTCGCCCCTCCCCCGTGAAAAGGTGATATTCTATCCCTGGATATGGCGGCTGAATCACTCCAGGCAAATGCCAAACTTTGTTGTGGTTCAGGACTCTAATATAGTTGCAAGAGGACCCGAATTAGCCTGGGTCGCCTGCGAGATTGCATGTCGCCATCTGAGTAGGACTTTACTTTGGGTTTTGGGAGCAGCATGGGAAAAGCGGAGCGATTACGGGATTTGGACACACGCACACACCGGACACGGAAGCGTGGCCGCCGTCCGAGGCATGAATTTGTGGAGCCCCACATGCGAGCTTGGTGCCGCGACAGGTTCATCGATGCATTTTAAAGTAGCTGACATTGTATTGTTTATGAGTACCTGTTACGATTTTGATGTTGACATACACCACTTCCCTATGCATGCCAATCCGCAGCGGCGCACTCTTTTACAACGACCATCCAACCGCGTCGTTGAGCCCGGAGTGACCGTGCGTCACAACGTGGTTTCGCGCGCTCACGAAGTCTCGCTGTCGCGTACAAGAGCTGGCAGTTCGACCATAGCAAGCGACGACGTCCGCCGTGTGCCTCACGAAGTGGGCGCAGAGCCGGTGACGTGGGCGTGAACTAGTTTATAATGAAACGAACTTGCGCAGCGTCTACTGTACTGCCCTTTCCCGGTAGCCACTCACTCCAGCGATAAAGCACTGCCAAAATGACCGAAGGTGGTCGTGGACGCATTGGCTGGCAAAACGCAACTGTCCATCTACGCGTGCCACACACGATCTGGTTATCACAGCACTTTTTCGCTTTAAAGGGGTGACTCGGATCTCAGATGAGTTAGAGTGCCGTAGAGGGCAGGTTACGAAGAAGCCAAGGAGCCAGACTCTGAGTCCCACGAATAATCGGGTTATTTCGTCAATCGAAAACTTTCCAAGTTATTATTCTTAGCGCGTCGTGATAGACTCAAGCAGATCGGGCTTTTTCTAATTATAAATGCACCGATTTGCCGTGACGGTGGATGTCATAGTGTCGGCTTCACTCTCGTTTCCTCTTCCTATGCACAAGGCGACTGTCCGAGCTTATCAGCCAACAAGTGATGAAATTGAACACACACACGACTTGGTCTCCACCGCATGCACTAGGTTACTGTAAGTGCAGCTCGTATCTCACAAAGGCCACAGCAAGACGAAAACATTGTGGCCAAACCCTCAGTCGGCCCAATCTGTGTCAGTTTGCAACCTCGCAGGCCACGACTATCGGTACCTCATGATAATTTTAGACGCATTGGGCTTATCATGCTGATGGATGTGCTCATTTACCGCCAGCTTGAATTTCCGGTGTCAGTCTCATTCTTTCATACATCCGAGACCGTCCAGCTGAAAGTGGGATTGGGCGCATACACATGATTTCCAGCCGTGGTGGCCGATTTGGCTGAACCTGACGCGGTTTCTGCGTTTTGCCAGAACTGTCAGATGCGCCTAGCATATTCCCTTATTGTATGACATTCTAAGTCTGAAAAGTACGCGTCGCTTCAAGCGCATCTCTCAGAAACGCAAATTTTCGGTTGCTGTTCCCAACGGAGGAGTGCATGTTCGCTTGAGAAACCTGTCTGTTACGCAAAGTTGACACGTACTTTGACATTGCAAACTGAGGAAAGAGTAGTGATAAAAGTTAGCAATCTGCCCGCATTCTAGAATGCATGCTTATGTCTTCGTTTAGAGCCCATTCAATGAACTGTTTGCTGATTACTTGGAAAATGTATCTGTCTTTGTCTTATAGAAGGTTTCTTTACGAAGTGACAAAAGATATTTTAAGCAGTCATAATGGTCGAGTTGCAATCTGAAGAAATAGAAGACATGAAACGCTTCTAACTAAACCGTTGGTATTTCGAATTAATTTTAGAAAAAAACTACTTCAATCAGGAAAATTAATCGTGAGTATTCACTGCCATGAACTTGATAAAATTTTTAAGTCTGTCGCTGATGATGGATTCGAGGGAGAATCTGAAATGTCCGGCGATTAAACGTCTTGTTCCGGCTATCGCATCTGTTACACTTTTCAGACCGTTTCCAACTTACTTTTTGCCTTTTTAGTCAAAGATAACAGTCTTACAATAGGACTAACTGTCTCAATGCCAGTATGATACCTTGGGCAAGCATACTCATTGATGTACGAATGACGTTCCTCTAACCAGTCGGACCATTGACTATGCTTGTGTCGTTTTTTCTCGGAGCGGCGTACTTGGGGTTGTGGGTTATCTGCTTTCCTGACGCTCAAAAATCCATACATGGCCATTATAGTTTCCCATTTCCTTGTCGTTATTACCCCTGGAGATGTGCCCATCATCTAAGTAATCAACTTGTCTTGTTCTTCCTCTGAGGTCTCAGTCCGACTTTGCCGTAGATTCGGGTTGATGAAGTGTGAATTGGAACGATGGATAGTCATGTAGTTTCCCGCAGAGAACCTTATCATATACTTAATAATATTCGTTCGCCGACTCTGCCCTTAAATTCTCAGTTGGTGCTTTCATAATAGAAAAACTCCCCAACGTATTGACATGACCTTCGATTAACGAGAATAGTCATATTGGACCCCAGATGTTTACTGTTTCTTTCCTTGGCTCATTTGTTGTAGTTAGTGCCTCTTTTGTGCAACCGTTTGTTTAGCCAGCTCTCAACAACAGGTCTCGCAGGTCTTGGTGAGGTTGTGAAACCCCGAATCTGCATAATGCATGCCACTCTGGGCGCAGGCTTCGCTGACCGAGTAGATAAGTATGCCGTGACAGGCTACATTGGATTTGACTAGGTTTTCGGATATTTTGGACTTCTTTGTGTACCTCTGTGCTTTTGCATTTGCGTCTGCCACCTCTTTCTCCACTGGCCTCACCCACATTTACGATTCGTTCTCGTTACAGGCTAACTGACGGGCTATTTGCTGTAGCCGATCCACACTGTTTCACCGCGCGCTTGTGTGTGTGTGCGAGAGAGTATGCGATAGTGCGGGCAGGGTTCTGAGATCAGAGTGCGTTCTTTGCAGCCTTGCTGAACACAGGTACTCGCACGCGCGAAATATAAGACCTTGGCTCGAAGGAATTTTATCCAAAAATGGGGGATTATATGACAATCTTCCTTGCCGTTGATAAGGATCAGAAAGGTGAGTTAAATCCGTCGCCTATGGGACCACAAAATAGTTCCTTTTCAATCCGCAACAGAAGTAGATTTGTTCGATTGTTAGTCTCGATAAATCCTGTGAAGTGGCTATCTTTTTTCAGGAGGGCTGTTTGAGACTCTCCAATAAGCCAAGTATGATATGTGTATATAGCTTCTAGCGCTCTCTATTACCTTACAAGTTTCATGGATGTTTGTACAGTCACGAGAACCTTACGTTTTTTGCGTCAGCATGAAAATAACTAAGGTTCATACAACTATCTGATTTCACTTTAAGAGGATTTTAAGGTGAATCGCTTCTTGCATTTTCTAATACCTTTGCACTAACCTGACGTGAGTGCCTACAGTATGCAGTCTTTTTGTAGCATGGGTGAGTACGCATAAATTTATGCGTTCGTTGAACACACGAGTTTACTCATGCACTCATAACTGATACTTACAACTGCCCAACTTAAATTAGGAAGTCTGTAAACCACCAAATCCATTATAGAAACATTAAAATTGCAAGCCTTCTTTCGCATTTTATTTACTGACTAAGGCAGAATCCTGTACGGAATGATCTTAAACCATCTGAAAATTTCTTAAGAATGATTTAACTTCTGCCCGTTCAAAAAGGATGGGAAAAATTTATGACCTGTCCCTTGAGGTGAAACCGGAGCAAAGGACCAAATATTATTATTTATGTTGTGTCATTAAAATAAAAAACATACTTGACAATTTCCCGGGCATTCTTCTTACGAACGTATCTGAGCTTCCATGCAGTTTTAATAAGACAAGTTTGTAAATTAGGTGGAAAACAATCACGGTGGGAGTTTAACTCGGAACGCAAGCTACGTTTTTCTGATAGTTATGGGGTATCACGACAGTCACCGGAACGTTCGCGAACGCCATCTTTTAGAAAACTCTATTTTCGAAATGTGTGCTTTTTTTCTTCATAGGCCTTCGTATCAGTAGTCCAAAATGCCTCTGAATGACTAAAATAAATAAGCGGTTTTTATCAAAACGAATGAGATCGCAGTGTGAGGGCTGGGCCAATCTCTGACAAATGGCCACTATATCTCCAACGAAAGAAGATGGACTTTCTTCAATACATGGTTGCTGTTAGGAGTACCGTTTGCATTTTTTATTCAACGGCCTTTCAGTTTTTAGAACCGGCTAATTGAAATAGTTTAAAGAAGCCTATAAACACGTTCTTCCCTATCCTTTTTGAAATTCTTTTGCAAGACTGTTAAAAATTTTTTGGGGGTCATGTTCATGATGTTACTATTCATTAAGCATGGTCAGCTAAAATCAGTGGACACATATTTGAATGCAATACCTTCCAAAGAACTGTGTCATTAGTTTTTATAATGGCCGTAGGACGGTCCAAAGTGAAGTTCATGCTGTATGTTTAAGTAGCGCTGATCCAGGAATAGGTCATTCCTCCCTCATACTTGACCAGGACGTCCGCTTCTTCAAGAAAACAGTGATGACCTGAGCCTGAATTTGATTGAAACGAGGCACATTTTCATAGCGCTGACTAATCCCTTCCTTTTCACATCCACGGTGTTACACTGGCAAAACAATGTTTGGGAGGATGCAGGTATGCTTCATCACAATGGCTGGCTATGAGTTTGTTCTCGGCCATTCATGACGCACCTATGTACATATTCCCACAAACTGGATTTCGTTCATGTCGATATGAGACACCTGTGAGGATTACCATAAAATTAAGTTAACAAGAATCTATTGCAGATGAATCTTAGTTCCCAGCTATTCTACCAGCGGACAGCCTTCCAGACTGCAATTTTTGATGTATCTTAATAGTTCAGAAGCGTCTGGTACTCCCATCTCTAACACATCGTCCACCACTGACAAGACTGAGTCAGACCAGGCGGAGATCAGCTCGGCTGCACCGGTTGATGTGACATAAAGCCCTACTTTGTCTTGCATGCCACACATATGCTTGATCCTCGATTCCATCTGGCGTAACAGCGTTCCATGAGAAGACAAAAATCGATGCCTATGGAGATAAGTCACCTTAATCTGGTTCGCCAAATAAGTGCTAAAATTAGGGTCACTGAGCTATGGTAATTTAACCAGATCGGCGACTTAAGTTTATTCTACCATAAGAAAGAGCGAGAAACACATGGGGATGACAATACACCTTAGATAAATTTATAACATGAAAAGGGGCTAACCAAACAACTAATTTTCGTTTACATTATGGCCGTTACTTCGAGTCGGACTCATTCTGACATAGTTTCTCCGCATCAGAGACTAGCTTGTCGTTGTGCTGCGTTACTTCTCATGATGATCGTAAAGATTGTCTTGCATGTTCACTTTACAACAAAAAATCTGCTACTTTGTTTTAACAGGGGTATTTGACGGGCTCATGGGCTACTGACGATTGGAACGCCCGTAGAAGAAATACAAATAATCCATAATTGACCCTTTATAAAGCGCCCTTTTCTCCACACCGTCAATTATGGACTAGTGACAGAAAAGGTCTTTGGCCGACCCCAATGATTTGTTAGCCATTTTAGAAACTAAAAAGTAACTGGTTAAAACTCTATCAGAAAAAACATATCACAATAATCTTTTTAGCAAAGCCAAACACAATAGTTAAGTATTTTTAGTTATTCTGCCTATCGCGCCGTATTGCTGGCACAAGGATTTAAGTGCTATCCAGTCAAAATGGACTTTCAAATTCTCTTGTTGAGCTAACATGAATTTGCAATCACCTTTCGAGACATTTGAAAATGATGGACTTGTTCCCCTAAAATCTACCGAAATTAACAGGCGAAGGTAAAGGTACTTCGTTTGACTTTGGATTTATATGTCAATTATCAAATTATATTCGATGATTTGGGTAAGATTGTGTTAGATTTTCTCAGAAAAACAACTTGGTGCAGTCAATCGAGTAGGTCAGTAGGTTTGGTGTTGAAGTTTGGTTTCTTGGTTAAACATATGGTAATACGATTTTCCGGTCAAAAACGTCATTTCAGGTATTTAATTATACAGATATTATTTTCGCTGATGTCAATGCAAAATTTTATAAAAATCTTGGACCTAACCTTCGGAAGCTTAGTTTCAAAAATTTAATTTTATATCTCTTTGCTCGTCGTGGGCAAAGTTACAAGTTAACTTTAGAGATGTACAATACTGACTGTTCTCAATGAATTATTTTATCTTTTTGCCTTTATCTACTGCGCAGACTGCGAAAATGACTGACTTCTTTTAATAGACACGCTTTGCCTGTTAAAACATGTTTTGTTTCCTCAAACAAATTAGGTTACATTACTCTCGCGGATCTCGAGAAATACGCTAAGGAAAATGGAATGAATCCTAAAATTGCGCAGGTAACTCACCCTTCAAAGGCAACTCTTCGGGAAAGACAACTAGTTTCTATTAGTCAAAATAATTCGACCACGGTGAATAAAAACTGTGGGGAGTTTATTTTTTTCACTTTTCAAAGTTTCGAAAGGACGACCGTAATGCACTTTCAGCAAACTAAGTTATTAAGTTTAAATTACACAGTGACGCCAATCTTCCAAAAATGTTGTCATTCAGACTTCAAGAAGCAAGCAACTGATATTTTTATGTTCGAATGAATCAAAACTGCCCAGTGAACTTAAGATCGATTTGTCAAAAAAATTAAGTTCCAACTTTTTTGACGAGATGAAAATTACAGAACAGGATGTAGGGTACTGACAGAGAAGGCCACGCAGGCACTTAGTCTGTACTGTGAGGTTTGCATCTCAGTTATTTGCGCAAGCAATTGCGGGGTAACAACAGATATTTTAGATGATATTTGCTAAAACATTATTTCGGTCTACAGAAACAACCCAGCTGTTCCAACGAATGTCGATACATTTGTCCCTAAAACATGCTTCAGTTTCTTTGATTAGAGTCGAGTTTGTAAGGACTGTTATACACCGTAAACAACTTGACATTCATGCCACATACGTATTCCAAATTTAAATTCACCATGTTTCAGGGTGGTTTCTCCATCGTCATTGATGAAACTCCACGTCGTCAGCCCCGAAGCCGTTGTTATTTACATTAATTTGCATATTGCAGCCTGTGTCTAGCCTGCTGCCTGAGGGCACCTGTTGGTCCCTATTCGCATACGAAGCATGCTGAAATAAATCGAACCTCGAGGCAAGGTGGGGGGCGGCGTAAAGACATCTTAACAGGGGTAATTTTAGTTTAATCAGCAGTATGGTGCAGGCCGGAGTTCGGCCATCATTTGTATTACAGACGTGCTAGTTTACAGGCTCAACGTAAATGTTATATGGAAGAAAGTTAGATCAGCGTCACCTGCTCCTTCCGCTCCCACCTTGTAGCGATGCAGGCCAACATCAAGTCGAATGGTGATAAAATGGCGCATTCTGGCTGATGTGGTGCAAAGAACAAGTCTACAGCGTACCACAGGTCTGCGTGGCAGACGCTGAAGTTTAGCGCAGCCCTACATCCACATCAGGACGCAACGGGGCCGTATACTTGGACACTGTCATATGTAGTAAACATTTATGATGAGGATATTAATTATTTTATGCGGGATTTTTTATAGCAGACGAGACATGAATTTACAAGCAAGTAGTAATGACCCTTAATTAAGTATTCTTGCAAGGCATACATCTCTGGTATATGTAAATTGGTGTATATATACGTTGGACATCTAAATGTTTATGGCGCAGGATTTACAAGCAGCAGTTAAGAAAACCGAAAAGTTTGTCTGCATAATAGCCAGTCTTTAATTCATCCAGATGCACAACGTTTCTCCGTGAAGTTACTATCTACCTCTTTCCATCTAATGTTTTTCAGAAATGGAGGATAGAGTTTGACCCACAGAACACTGGAAGAATAACACTCCAGAAATTCTGCGACGTCCTGCAGGTTGACATTCAAGAAGTGTAAGCCAAATACTCTATTGTCATATTGACGACCTTTTAACTAAAAACATTCATGTCGTAATTTAATTAATTAAGTAGTTAAGCCCAATGCTTCTATTTTTCAGAAATATATTTTGTTTCTTAAGAATCAATTAATCTTCCGAATACACAGATTAATAGAGTGATTGAAAATCCAGACGTCTAACGGTAGGGTGTAACCAAAAGTCATCTGTTAGAGATAGGCTTAAGGTCTTGAATTTCCAACACAGTACTGGACGACATTCTTTGTCGAAAATGCCTCATGATTCTGGTTGGTAGGTCATCGAAAAGTACATCTTGGGTCTACCATCGGCAATTTAAAAATACTCGATGCATTGATTTTATGTGTAAAGTGACTTAAAGCGGAGAAGGCTTGACGACGTATACCTCGCTTTCCCTTCATACCAACGATCTTCCAAGCACAGGACAAGGTCCAAACAAATGAACATCGAAGTGGATGTAGTGGCCGTCCTGGCATGAACCTTCATCGCCATGTGGCACGGACGTAGTGGGGCCCATGGCGATACGGACCAGCCTTTGGCACCTCATATCCAATGGGTGCTGAGAGAGTCCGCAGATGATAGACGAAAGGGGAATCATTATAATCTCTCCTTGTAGTTTGGCCTAAATAGTATTTATAGTTTATAAGCGACATAAATGTGTCTAACTTGCAGGCATGTTAATCTAACGAATTAGCATATTATCCATAGTAGGAAATAAAATCCTGTGCCCTAGACACGGCTTTCAGTGTTGGCCTGAAATTATAACGTACATCTTACTTTAACACAGTCAACGCCTTTTGAATGACAGCATACGGTTATTTTAAAAGCAAACAGCACTACTGGTGATATTATTTCATATGACAGTGACTCCGCAATATTCAAAAAGTGTATTATCAGTAAGATCAGACAAATGCTACGCCGATATGTCTGCTGTCGTATAACGCAGTGGGGGAGGAGGACGTTCAGCTCCCTTATGGGTTCTTCAGAGTTTTCCCTAAGGCTTCGAGTATACGAACATCTAATATGAATTTCAGACCTGCTTCGTTTGCGATCTGTTATACCTTTTATAGATTTTGCTCGGGCCATAAAGAACGGCGTGTTGTTAATATTGATTATGGACTGGCGTGGCCAGAATAATTGCGGAAGTATTTGCGTTTGTTACAGAAGGAAACAACAACAACAACCGCATACAACAAACTCCTTGGGAAAAATTCGCGTGCATGATCAGGAAATGAGCGAAAAAATGATGGAGGACTCGTTAAACACAACGAAAAAATTCATAGTTCAGTATCCAGTCGATTTAAAGGTAAGTCAGTTAATTGCGCTTCATGAAAGTGCGTTAAACTCATTTTAATTCTTGACGTTTTATTAGATCAACACATCTTTTCCGACGAATAAATGCGCTCTCCATACTACTGGTTTAATTAACTATGAATTAGCATATTCGCCGAGATTTCTGCGAAGAGTCTCAGGATATTTTAGTGCTGCCGAATAAAATATGACCTGATATTTTTATAAGGCGCACTAAGATATTTAAAGAGTTTTAGTCCATTAGATGACATTTAAGTCAAAGAACAGACTTTTCGACTTTTAAGGTTTTTGAGTATCACTTAGAAATAATCCATAGTCATGTATTGCTGTTTCCTGTCTGAAAGTTCCCATTTCTCATCCAGTACATAGTAACACCAATATGTGAAGACAAAAAACAACGGACACAGAGATCGTATTTTATGGTGTATTAGCGTTTTCATTTACCCATTACCGAGTCCCAGGCCTGGTAATTCCAGGGCTTGAAATGTGGCTCTTTGGCCACTGACTCAGACAATCGACTACGGAATCATTTCCCGTTCGCTCTGCATGAGATTAATAAAGGTCCCATCGACATGTTCATCTCTTGCCGACTGTCTGCATGCGTTTGAGCCTGTGGCTCTGCGCCCAAACAGAAGGCTCGCGCTGCTTTCTGTAACCAGAATCGGTCGATGGACTCAACTACCATGGGAAAAAACGTGAGAAATACACAAAACAATGGTTACTTTACGCAAATTTAGACTAGGAAATCGGCATTATGCGCACAGATTGTGTTATCCGTGAAATAGACAATGGGTTTCAGGACTGTTATATTTTATTTCTACTGTCTACAGGCGAGGGCTGGAGCGATAAAGCACTACATGGAGCAGAAGTACGGGGACTGCTGGCACTGCTTTATCATGCCTGCAAATCATGGATACAACTACTCACACAAGCCCAATTGCTCCATAACCTTCTCATGTGATGACTACTTTTATCTGCTATTTTGTACACCGCTTCAGTAATTTAACACTCTTACTTCTAGGCTCTGCAAATTTTCTGTAAGAAAAATGGTCCCATAATTTTGCAACTTCTGTTAGTTTTACTGCACTTGCTGTTTCCGTTACGCATTTAACGAAAATGCTATTTGTTTATGGCACTTAGAATCTACTCTGTTTTCTTCCGAGACCTTTCGTGAAAGAAGGAACACATTATTCCCTAATACATGAGAATACTTTAAAGTAACAAAAGTTTTATTTTACATTTCGTGTTTGGAGCGAGCGCCACAAAACTGAATAAAGTGAAAATTTCTAGTTGGGGCATGCAGGTACAGATTAGCTACGTCGACTGGTCGCAGAGCTCTGTGTCTGACGACTTGTACATGAGGAAGATGACACCGTTCATTTTTACACAAAGATAAGTTCCAGAGACGTGAACGGCACAGGCAATGAAGGCACCGTAAGATAGAAGACATTGCCAAATGGGTCCAAAACGGTGGTCCAGACGAGCTTTGAGCTGCTGAATGAACTCCTGTAGAAAAAAACACAAAATCTGAAGACAAAAGACTAAGCTACTTTTTCTTGGGTTAACAGGAAAAAAGCACTAACTGCAAACTATCGACTTTAAGATAAAAGATTATCAAGCGGCCTTCATTGAAAGTGCCACCCATAAGGTTTCTTGGCACTTAGAATCGGCAAGGTGGTGACATAAATTAATAACATTGAATTTCCTTTGCCCCTTGATCTGTGTGATTTGCATGGTTGGTGTCGATTGTAGTTGCGATCAGTCAAATGTCTGAATTATTTTTAGACATCCAAGAGAGGCCATAAATGCTTTCTTCAGTACTTGTGCTCAACGACGCTTGGGTTTATGGGAATAGGAAGATGAACAGCTGGCAAACAGATAGAAGGGTCATCTTTCTTCAATAAGGATTCATTATCAATAGGAGGCAGGCATTGCGGGGTAAGGTTAAAGGTATACCTCACAGTGTTTCATAAGCACGCGGGATGGCTTTCAAAATTCTCGTTTAACTCAAAACTGTACTTAACGATGAAAAATTATCTTCAAACATCCCTTTGAAAACATGACTGCCGAGTGTGTAAATCGCAAGAAAGATGTTAATAATAAGTTTTAGTAGTATAATTGGTTATGTAAAGCTACTGGAAATCCGCGGAATACTTCCAGACGAGATTTAATAATCTACATTCATGGCGTCCATCAAGAGCAATGACGCTTCCTTGCCCATTCAAGCAATACTTCCTAAGTGAGTAATCGGATTATGTGTGGCCAAACGCCTCTGTTTCTGTCATGATTAGGTCTTTAGGGGATCCATTGCCATCATTGGCAACTCGCCGTAAGAACGGGTATTTACGTGAAGCATTCTCCTAAAATGTCCCTCGAACTGTGAAACAATTTCCGTATCAGTCGTATTCTGTTTCGCCTGCTGCTCCATCGAATCTTAAGGGTAATACATTCGATAAACTAATTAGACAGCCAAAGCTTATTAGCATGACTAATTTCGCTGTGGAAAATCAACCTGAACTGCGGTGAAAAACAGCGACAATACTCTCATGCTTAACCGGGCTACGAGGCTGGTTGATAGAAAGACTAGCTTAATGTCCCAGCAACATATACGGTGTAGGAATACTAAGATGAAAATTCAAGCCTTAACATCTAAGTTTTCAGAAGCGTCTGCTAGCGTCAAGGTAGATCAGTCGCGACCTTTCGCCCGGTTCGGGATGACTCGGGTGATTTGCAAATAGGCCAAAACACTATACACATATTCATAGATTTTTAGCTTCTGATTATGCGAACCGAGGTCGTGAGGCCTATGTGAAAACATCTGCCGCACATCAGAACCTGTAGTTTCTGTCTTGGCAGTTCGCCAAACACAGAAGTTGAGCGGTTGGGTGAATCAGCGGCGAGGGTGGTCGTATGTGCGGGGCTGTGTTTTGAAGTCAGTGCATGCGTTGACATAATTATTGACGAAGATGATAATCTGAATAAACCGCCGTGTCCACGTCACAAAGAATTGTTTTTTGCTGAAGCTGTTTTTTCACAGTACCACTTCCCGCTGTGGGTTTCAAGTGACAGTTCGCAACTTCAGGGCTGTTTTACAACCGGTGCCTACCCAGGCACATCTGAAATCTCCACCACCACACCCATTTTTATTGCACGAAACAGCTCAGTGGGAAGTGAGCTTTTTTGTAAAATATACGGCTGCAAGCTCTATAATGTCCACATGGACTGTTGAAGGTCAATTGAAAAGCATCAGTGCTGTCAATAACCAGACTGAAGCCAGGGGTAATGCGTTTGAATAGCGCAATAAGATATACAAAATGGTCTTGTGGACACTTTTAACCATTCTTATGCTTAATTCTGTTCGAACTGCTAGAGTTTCTTAGGTTCTTAGAGGGAATGAATAAAGGTCTTGTTCGTCAGCTCCCAAAAGTTGCAGCTAAAGAACAACCATATTAGAAATAACTAGCTAATTATATATTCTTAATGCGCAGTGCGGGTCTCATCTGAATCGTTCCGATTTTTAGGCACTTCAATGGAACTCTTGGGGACATGTCGATAAGGCCGTCCTTGAGAAGGCGCTTTTTTATCCAACGTAGGAGGATTCATATTCTAAACCAGTTAAATTGTTCATTCTTCGCCTATCCCACTATCTGGAATTAGTGGCCACAAGACTTTCATATTATCAGTCGACCGTCTGCAACTCAATTCGGCCTACCATCTAACGGATACACCCGTCGTTCTAGAGGTATAAAATAAGTGTCTACAGCAGCTGTTCGGATATCGTAGGTTTTCTGTGTATTTTATGGTGCATCTGTGCTGTAAGGGCGCAGGATGCGACCCCGCTCAGGGACCCAAAACTAGGTCATTGTGGCATATTGCGTCCTCATCTTTTTATGACTGACGTCAACGCGTTCTCGAAACCAGATGGAATGTAATCTAATTCTTTTGTAAAAAAAACTGGAAGAACTGCGAAAAATGTTCAACATTTGCTTGCACTGCCAAATATCGCGATACCCTCATTATTCCTCGAGGATCGTGGCTCTGATCCATGTGCTCTTCTGCGAGTAGCTCTAGAGAAATTTAACGCGAGAACGCAGTATGCCACCTCAAGATGTTATTCGAATGTTTACTTACTATCGCGTTCACCTTTCCGCCATCTAGCCCCACCCACAAAGTCCGTATTACACGATAACGTGGTTTTTATTCCCTAAGTTGGGCCGCATCCTGCATCCCTGCCACATGGGCTGCTGACCAGCAGCAGACTAAGCTGCAAATGTACTGGATCACAGCCTTACTAATCTGCTTGTTCAGAATCCAGGCGAGCCCATAACCACTGCCGCATATGTGGTCTGTGCCACGTCTGGGTATGGCGTCAGGCCAAACCAACCACTGCGTCCGATCCAGGTGTTGGATGGTTGACAGGATTGGACTGTCGGTTGGTGTATGGGGGTTGCGAGGAAAGAAACCGAAGCCGACACAGAGCGCCCACCCTCACCTCAAATCGCGCATTTATTACCATAAAAATCCGGAATGCTTGCGTCTATCGCAAGAAACTAAAAGTCGTGACTCGGGAAGTTGCCAACTGACGGAGTAATCCGATTCTTCGTAGGATTGAGATTCGGTCTCTGTAGCTCTTTCCTAGACTGACGCATGTGAGATTCGAGCAGTCCATCTAAAAGCCTGGTACATTCCGCCGATGCCAGGTCGCGTACGGCACGCGTAACCGGCCTTATAGTCAGGTTGGCCATCGTGCCCGAGCCCACATCAGCCGTCTTGCAACTGTCTTGTCACAGTGAGCAGATGGGTGAGTAAACAGAGAGAATAGCAGATGCTGCGCAAGTTCGCCTCACTACAACTTTATTCACGCGCAAGGCACCGTCGTTGCCCTACGCTGTTTTGTAGTACACAGTGGGCATCGTCGTTATCGACGGCTGCGCTGTCGCATGGTACTTGAAGTACGTTCCACTGCTAGATGGCCATCCGAACATGAAACTTTCCGACATGTCGGTCGAGGTCTCACCAAGCTTTTCGTTCTATGCACAACCCGCCTTATTCCCTCCTATATTTCATCCGCTATTCTGCGTACCCAATCATTCGAGCGGACGTGGCCACTGTGAAGTAACAAATAGACCTTCATATTGATCCAACTGTGAAAACCTCGGCGTCTCTGTGGGATTCGAACCCACGACAGTAAGAGGAAGGCTTGAATACAGCCAACGTTTTAACCACCTGGACTACGAGGTCTCACCGGAAGACGCGAGTTTAATCCCGTGTGGGTCAAGTCTACTCGCCTAACCTACTGCAACGTCTGGAATCCACCAAATCCGATACAGTAAGTTGACTTCCCAAGAAGGATATCCTAAGTGATTCACCTAGAATCCACCGGATGACTACCAGGCTCACGTAATTAATAGATGTTTTGGCAGATTTTGAATAATTCATACTGACCCAACTGCGAAAATCTCGGCAACTCGTTGGGAATCCAAACCACGACAGTAAGGGGAAGGCTTTAATTCAGGTGGTTTTAGCTCAGGTGGTTAGAGTGTTGGCTGTACTAAAGCCCCCCCCCCTTACTGTCGTGAGTTCGACTCCCACAGAGGCGCCGAGTTTTTCTCAGCTGGGTCAATATGAATCACTCAAAATCAGCCAAAACATCTATGAAATTGACTTTCCTCAATCCTGAACAGGGTGAATCGCTTCTGTCAGCGACTGGCGGTAAGCCCCAATTTGCGTACTCACGACCAGATTGGCACGCGGCCTTGTATTTTCGACCCTGTATCGTTTACTTCAGACAGAATTCATCCCATCTTAAACCACAGGGTTTGGGCCTAGTAACTGAAGGCACTCCCTATCCAATAGTTTTACACAGAAGCCAAATCGTGGCCTAAACCCAGGCAGCTGATCACCACCACACCTACGGTGTGCGGGTGGGTTAACGCCCTATTGTCGGGCTTAGACAAAATCGCCTAAAACCTACTTGATAATGAACTGTTCAAGTGTACAATGGATTCAAGTTTATAAGCCACATGGAAAAAAAAACATTATGACCTACATGGCTTGTTTTTCAAATTTTCTAAAGTTCGAAGAGGTTTACCGGCGCTCGTCTAGAACTCATCAGCGAAGGTAAGTCTGTTAGTCAGCACCGAAGAAACTGTTGCTGCTGCTGCCTAACTCACACCTACCTCAATGGTCTTGGCATCTGTAATATATGAGTTGTTTTGTGCGTTCGCGACCACGCAGCTGCAAGATTAGAGTGACCATTGCCCATTTGAGCCCCTTAAAAACACTCGTAGCCACCGTCTCTCCCCTCAGCTTTGTTTCATTTAAGCCGATTGGTGACCTTAATGAGGGCACTAAATTCGGGCTGCGCATAATTAAATTTGACCCAAAGCAGCGGCTGACCGGACTAACTAGGATCTACTTTGCATCGTAATCCCGAGGACGAAAACAAATGAGAAATTAAATCACATATGCTACAAGTCTACTGATTACTTTTTCTGTCTTACCGTCCTGTCTCTAATTGTTGTGTCAAATATATAGGCCATGCTGCCTTGAAGTTATTATACACCTACAGAATTAGACCGATGAGCATCTTGTTCCTTAACTAACAATATATCTGGCACACTATATTACGAACTGTTAGTGAAACAGCCCGTAGTGCTTACCTTTCGGTCATGTTGGTACGTCCTGAAAGTACTGCAAAGTATCCGCAGCATTAGCATTCTCATTTCATTTGACACGTCCCCCATTATCACCTCCACATTCTTCGTGTCCTGTTGAATAATCGCGGAGAAATGTAGGCGTCTGTTGACAAAGTTAATAAATTCAAAGCCTGGACCCAACCTTTATAATCATAGCTCGATATAAACATAAAGAGAGGAATTAAGAATCAGTAATAAAACAGTTTTTCAGCCTGCGTTTGAGCGCAACTTTAAATAATCATATCGGGAAATGGCCAGTCCCCATTACAGGATATTTCTGTTGTTTATAATAAGGCGAATAGTCAAAATACATAAAAGTAAATAGTCTAGTGCATTTTCAAAAACTTATGCTGCAGGAGCTTGCCACTGTATCTATTATCGAACGCGTAAATTTGGAGATTAACTAAGTACAAAACGCATGGAGCCGCCAAAATTTTCCTTTCTATTGCCTAACTAAAGGTAAGCTCAGGTTAAATGCATCATACATACATAAAATGCATATAAAAAGGGACATGTAGTATTGACGGTTTACAGCTGAGACAGCACAGTTACTGTACTATGTAGTACTTACGTAGGTAACTGCATTTAGGGCTCTAAACTCCGAATAATGAATAGAATTTTAGGTAGACAAAGGAGGATGTGGGAAAAGGATGTAACGAGAAGTCGACTTTTTACGATCACTGCTGATTAGGCGCGGGCTTCAAATCAGTTAATTACAGGTCATTGTTGACATAATCAGTTAAGAATATTTCAGTGTGAACCTACAGCTCGACCATCGCAAGCAATGACTTCTACCATACGTGCCACATTAGGGTGGGTGCAGGGACAGTGACTTGTGTGTACATTAATTTATATTGGTAACAGATCTGCGCAGGATATGCTGTACTCTCTCTTCTCTCACCTGCCTTAGTCGAAATGACCGGATGGCGGATCAGGCTCAGTGGCCTACAAAGCTTAAAAATGCGTCTACGTACAGGCTTAGATCGCTCATGATGAACGGGATGTTAACACACACAGAAGAAAGGGGTGGCTAGGATCCTAACTGAATAGGAGTGTCGTTGAGGTCGCAGGGAGAAGTGGCCATTGCAGCCTAATTTTGTCGTGAGAGGGGAGGCGGGTTATCTTGTCAGTTGACAGTCTACCAGGTCATAGTTTTTAGCTCATCGAAATACATTGAAAGTGCGGCAAATTGTTTATAATAAGGAATATACACTGAGTAACGTGAGTTCCAACATGTAAGCTGTAGCAAATGCTTGCTGTCTTTTAGACGTCTGATTGATCGATAGTAAAAATGTTTCCAGGAAACCACAAATGAATGGAAAAACGGAAGATCTCGAGGTATGAGGGTGTGGGATGGATAATATCCTGATCCACCCCATTTGGTCTATGAGGAAGAATATTTTACTTTTTTTGCAGACAAGGAATCTTTCCTTCTTCATTTAAGAATAGAACAATTTTGAAGGAAGTCCAAAGCAGTAGCTGCTGCTAGTAAACTTGTCATAGGTTGAAAGTACAAAATAGCGCCAAGTGTTCCATTATTTAAACTCTGCGACAATAGCCGAAATACTTTGGTATTCGAATCCAAGTTGGGGGTCGAATTCAAGCGGAACTGGGTCCTTAGAAAAACGCTTTATGAGGACATTTTGATTGAATGCACGGCCAACAGACGTTTGAGTTGGTTTCCGCATTTTCTGACCTCAAACCTATAGCCATATCGTGCGTATAGATAAGGGATAAATGGCCTTCTTTTGGCTAAATAATCTTAACTACTTATATCTAAGGGCGCGCAAATTTATTGATGTTCAATGATTTCAGTCTAGACCTGCAAGTTTTCGCCCAGTTATCCAAATTTTATAGGAGAATTAAGAAGGTATTTACATTTCGCAGGAAGGTACGGACATGACGGCTGAGAAGATATGAAAAATGTCGTTTACTGAGCTGTCTGAATATATCTGCGTTCGATAGCCTAATACGCGATAGGTCGCGTCAACAAATTGTGCTTTTGTCATGCGAATTTTTTATTACACAAATCTGCGAGATTCACTAAGGACTCTCTTGGCGAAACTTATAATTTATTCGCTGACGCGTTTTTTTTCTATATACTGCAACCAATTGACATATCTGAATATATCTATTACATGCTAATGGTAATCTATGTAAGCTTGTAGGCCATGCACTCTGTGTTGGTTGTTATACAATAGCCGTTCTGTCTCCTGAAATGTTAGCCGTAATTCTGACATATGCTTTCGATTCGAAAGAAACACTAAGGCATGGTTGTGACAATAACTGTTGTACAGTAAGTTACCATGACAGAATGGCGGTTTTTTAATGAACTTCTTTCCAGTAGCCTACAATATCAATACTCTGTAGAAAAATGACTGTATTTAATGGGAATTGTTTCATTGATGCAATATGCCACTTTAAATTTAAATAGACTTACAGGAAATACGCTTGAAAATATTGTTGTCTCCCGCTTTAGATAACAAAGCACACTTTCAAATTTTATACTTGGAAAAAGAGCATCATTCAGATTTGTAACGTTTTCAATGCCCAGATGATTTTAATCCCGACCTGCAGTTGCGCTTGAATTTAGGACTTCTAAACTACATGCTTCATGCTGTCCGTGCAAGAGAAATCGTGCATTTTCCTGCACTGTTAAGAAAATGTCACATAGGGCTCATAAAAGTTTACAAGGAATGTTGAACCACGTTATATACTTTAAAAGGAGACAGATACTTGCCTTGCTTAATTTCCGAGGAAATTAATGCGCGAACTTGGAGTAACTCTTTCGAAACAGGCCTTTTCAGGCACGGTCCGAAATTTGATATGAATATTTGAGCTGAAATCCATCAGCTACTGCGGAATAACCGCTTAATATTCACAAACCGCCAACAGGCAGCCAGTAGTATAGCATTGCCCAATAATTTACCGTACTAACAACACAGGTATTAGCTAAAAGCCCAGACACGCGTGTTTCGCCGATCTTGTGCCGCTGCCTGACGCGGCTGCGAGGGGTTCGGCTCATCAGTGGGTCCCCCAGATACAATGTCATATTAATGGAGATTTCATAGTCTTTAAAACCTCATAATTACACACATATTCTATACGGAATAATGCCCTTCAAATATCAAATTTGAAGAAGATACATTTCCTGCCAAACAGGTGCGAAAACATTTCCCTGCCTATTTTACCCAAGAGGTATTTGGATTTATATGGTCACCAAAAATCAATAGAAAAAATGCGTGCTTTTGTAAAGGACGAAAAGATACTCATTTAAAGGCCGGCATCTTGTCGTGACGGATACACCTTGGAATTATGTAGCATGGCAATCTGTACTGCAGTTCCGCCTAAGTAATTCCTTTTACTATAGAATGCATTTCGGAATTTCGGTTAACATCTCATGAGCTAAGCCAAATACTGTAAGGGGATTGTGTTCCGTAGTAGGAATTCTAAATTCGCATGCTTGCATACGATCCATTTTTGTTCTTCGCGCCTGGTTCATGGGTAACTGACCAAGTTAACCTACGGCCTTAATAACCAGATTCTGCTGCACTCATGAGCTAAAAGATTATTCTTTCAAATTAGCTTATCAAAGGCTGTTTGTCTCATTCACGCTTAGTAAATGGTTCAGGTTTGTGTAAATTGTGGTTATACGAATTCACTTGTTATTGGCCAAAAGTCATTCCGAATATCCAAAATTGCTGATTTACTTGATACAGAATTAAATATGTGTTTTTAGCTACTTACGTATACACTGCATTTCATCTGATTTGGAAAGCAATAGCGTCAGTTTAAATGCAAACTTCATGAGTACAAAAATAATTTCTAATTCCCACTTTCAAAACAAACTCACGCGTCCACGGGTTTAAGGCCAAGGACCTCACAAAAGTGTTCAAGGGTGATTTCTCCACATTTCTTCTCGTCAAACACACTTAGCCATTTCTGACAAAGCAGAGATAAAAATGTTATGTCTTAACGACTTGCATTCCAATATGTTCATAAACATGTATATATTGAAATATAATCGCTCTTTAAGCTTATTTTACAAGCAAAACTATTAGCGAAAATATAAAATGTCTAGAAAATAGACAGCAATTGTCAAACTCCACAAAACCCGCAGGTCAGTTGTTTTCAAAACCGAGTGAGAAAAACTGCAATTTCGTACGAAACACAGGCGCTTTTTATTCGTTTCGGGGAATAATCCCGCATTTACAATGCCGTCAATAATCAGTTAAAATTCAATTTATGTAGCTGTTCGCAAGGAACCTCCGTCAAAATTATCGTCCCCTCACTAATTAGGCTGATACCGCGCTCCAGAAAATCATTGTTTTGATTTTGCTTGATAGCATTTTCCTGCCAAAGCTCTTTAAGAGTACTTTAATTAGTCCCTGAACTCATTGCCTACTCTTTCATGGATTGTGCGATTAAATTAACTCTTGCTTTAACCAACTGGTTTCTAGGTATAGTTTTTAACTACATCACAAGTATGAAATATGATCAAGGTACATGGGAGTGCTTTTGAAAAAAATGAGAAAATTTCGTTCTAACGGTGATTTTCCCCGTTTTATTTGCTTGATGGCTGCCACAAACTTTAATAATTCAATTAAACGAGGGGCTGTTATTCAACCTGAGTCAGGTTCAGACTACATTTTGACAAAATATCACCCCTGTGAGCAAACGTCCCTTGAATATCTGAAATAGCTGACCGTGAAAAACGCCCTGGACATAAAAAAATATAACCTGTAGAAGTCGAACCCTGCAAGTCACCAACTTAAAATGCGGTTTTAATAATTATAGTGCCTGTTTACTTGAGATAACGTTGTACAATCAAACGAAAGACGAAAAAAGATATTTCTTCTCGATGAGTGCTTCTCCGCCCCAGAAAAGTAAAGAAACATACGTTTATATCGGCAGCATTCCAAAAGCCCAAGAGTCTAGCCTTGCATCAAATAAGTAAGTTAAATTATTGCTGATAGAAGCGAACAGGCGAGTTCCAGGTGGCAGTTAAGAAAACGAAGATGCGATCACTGGAGCAAGCAATGTTTTGGTCTAACGTTTCGGATTCTCATCCGAACCCATCATCAGAGACGGTCACAGATAAGGGTAGTGGTGGCACAAGGAGTGCAGTATTTATAGCAAGTGGCTGCCGTGGGACCATATGCGCGCTGTAATTAATAGCTCTCGCAATCACCGCTGGGATCGTAATTGATGGGATGGTGGCTTGTGAGTCCGCGCCCGAGTCGTTAATTGCCGTGATTTAGTCATCCGTGTTGGATGCTGGTGTGACGATTGCTCGGCAAATTGGGTCACTGTCACTAGGATAATTGCCCGCCTGCGCCCTCCACACGTGACCGATTCGCCTGTTCAGGGAATATCTCAGCGCGCAATACAATAAGGGGAGGTCATTGCGCTTGTTGACGGATTGCGAGCCTGAAAACCATGACTCGAGCGGCTCGCGGCTCACGCGGTTGTCACCCCTTGCGAGGCTTTCGGTCTCTTGTAACTTATAAATATGGCCGGGTCCCGTCGAATGAGCCGTCACGTGAGAGCTAGCGTCTCCCCGCCTCACCGCTGCTGCGTGCTCGGCAATTCGCGTACGGTGTAATCTCTCAGTTCCTCCGACGTAGTTGCTTTGCTCGCAACTGCACCAGCTCCGGTAAACGACCCTAGACGTTTGCTGCCGGGGTAGTGGGTCTTTCGATCTCACGACTTGGCGCCTGATAGTTGCTTCCGGCCTGTGTGCAACCCCAACTACAAGTGGAGTGAGAAGACGACTGACGGCTTCCGAGACGTTCTTCACGTACGGAAGAGCCCGCAAAAATTTGGGGCAGGTTGGATTTGGTCTCTGGTGTCCTTTTCGTATGCACTGGTTGACAAAGTTGCACGGGTAACTATTGGCTCTCAGTACCCGTCGAAGATATTGTAATTCAGTAACCTTGTCTTCCTTTTCACTTCAGTACATCTTAACGCGCCGGTATAGCGCCCTTACGTAACTGCGTTCGTTTGAGTTAAAGTAATGTTAAGACCAAAGAATTTTCTCTTAAAAATATGCAGTTGCTGCTATGAGGTCGGCATGCCTAGGGTTTAATGGAGCAGAAAGAACCGACAGTTCACTAGACCTCTATGCAAGCGTAAAAATTTCGACTAGGGACTTAGTAAGTGCCGACCGCAGACGCATCGGGGTTACTCTTTTAAAGAACTACAGCGATCCTTTGTTTACATATTTATTATTTATTGAAAGTATTGTCACTGCATTATTTTTGTCTGTGGTTACATTTCCGAGTTCCGACAATTAGACTGCTTTCGTTATTATAATTCTGCACATAGCAGATCTTACTTACTAGGCAGAGTATGAGTGTAGACTGTAGTAGGATATTTTTAATTTAAAACTTAACTTTTCTGTGCGAAGTTATGCAAGTTGCCCCCCGGGAGTCTGAACATTAAAAACAGTATTCAGAGGGGAAAATATCGTAAACCATAAAGAGAACACAAACGGAACATGCGCATAGATGCAAGCACATTTATAGTTGCCTTATGTGAAGTGTGCTGAGATCCTTATAATACTAAGTATTTAGATGTATACAAAGCGTAAATTTTGTCTCGTATAAATTTCAATTTCGTGTACTGTTGAAATCCCCAGACAGGTTTACAGATTTCAAGAACCTGCCCATGATAAAAAGAGCAGCAAAGTTGATAAACTTACTTCTACGAATGTTCTATCGAGGCTATACTTTGCTCGGTATCTTTCGAGTTCGGATCTCGTTATTACCTCTGAAAATAAAAGGCACGACCTTGAAACGGAAAAACTCTTATGAATTCAATACCCAAAAGGCCTCCACTTTCCCGTGAATGAGTTTGTCAAATGCTAGCTTACAGTGATTGAAAACAATATTCTCATGCACGGATCTGCAGGATTATTTCTCTAATCTGAACATGACTCAAACAATTCTATTTATTAGAAGAATGGATCGATGTAGGTCTTATTGCTTTCGCGACACGCAGGTTGAACTTAAACGGCGAGAAGTCAGATATTTCGAGTGACACAAACTTGTTGTGTGTCCGTTAGACAATATCGAACTAAAGTAGGTAAGCATCCATACATGTGCATTAGCAGTCTCTAGCCGCCTAAACTAAATTTCAAAATTAGATGATGAATGTAGTCTGAAAAATATAAACATATTGCCTCCATCAAATGTGCTAGAAAGAAAATGGTCGTCGGCTCGAAAGCGCATACTTCATTTTGCGATTAAATTGAATTGTGTAATACAAGGGATTAACCCTCAATTATTTAAAATAGCCGATAAAGTTAGGCGTATAGTGTTGCTTTTAGTAATTCTAACGACTGCTGAATCAAACATTTTCTCCATTACCTGTCACTTCATCTTTTGTCTTTTTGCCAACTCATTTATAATATTCGCAAAAATAATACTGGCGGATAACTTTTTAATTTATTCGATGGCGCATTGAGGATATCGTAATGCATGTTTCGCAATTTATTTTCCAAAGGAAAGATTTGTCCTATTTTTATCATCCTAGGAAATTAAAGTTAGTCTTTAATGCAGTTGAAATGATTGCACTTTAAATCAGAAATTCACTTCTTACCCGAATTAGAAGTATTTATTGCAAAGAAGGCGTCCCAAAATACATCCATGCTTGGACCGATTGTGAAGTAAAAATCATCATGCGAAATGCAATTCCCTGGTTTTTATGCGGCAAAGAACTCAATGCGCGTTCAGGTCGGGTGATGTTTTCGTGTTCGTAATCATGCATGATGTCCAAACAGGTGGGTAGTTGAAAGTGCATTTGGTTGCCAAGCAACCGTCTTGACCACAACTCTAATGTGATGCAAAAGGTCACACGTACATAATATCGTGAGCAGAAGGTGTTCAAGCAAACAGAAAACCTTTGAGATTCCCGTGACTAGGCCTTCAAAACGGTAGACCGTTGTCGGACGAGACCACCGTTTTCCTTCTCTGTGTTGCGATATGCAGACATATCCAATATCTTTCTACTAATTTTTGATATTGGCGCAATCGATAAAGAGGAAAGCATACGTCCACAATACTTTTTTAGGCTAATTTTCGGCTGAGTGGGTTACTTGAATTCTCAAGTCCCCTCCTTAATCTCTTTATCCAGGCTCCGTGTTTCGTGTTTTTTTGACTAAAATTAGTTGATAAATCACCAGTTGTATAGGTTTCCGCAAATTCAATAAAGTGGTGCCATGTTTCAATGTTTTTAAATTCAGGATCATAGCTACCACAAAATGAAAAAAGTGCAATAAAAATCATCACAATCAGGAATTTGTCGTAGGCAAAAGAGAAAAATGTTAGAAGGCTGGCCAAATGTTTTAGGATTTTGTATACGATTGTTCCCCCCGCCAAACGAATTAGCAGCCTCAAAAAAAAAACAAGAAAAGGCATTATGCGCTAACAAAAATCGAAAAACAGATCTTTGATCAGTTTCACCTGATGACGATGTCCGCATCAAAGCCGAGAGACTTTTTATCACTGCACGATTAACCTTTGTTTTACAGATGGAACGCAATTATGCCCAGATTTAGCCAACCAAATCCGCCTGTTTCCAATCGTCAGATGCTCTTCCCTTATCGTTTCCTGAGATCGTAGGTCAACAAGCGCCGTATACAGTATGAAGTACTGTCATTTATTGAGATCTTGTAATCCGCCTTCGATTCAGTAAGTCTTAACTTTGGTTATAAAATCCAAGGCGATTTTAGTTTGCCACGTGTGAAGGTCTGTGCCTCTATTTTTATATCCGTATGTAAACCAGCTAGGATTATTCCAGACAATTGCAAACGGTTCCGATCTCTTTGACAAACGTCCTCGACTGACCCGTCAGGTAGATGGCAGGTAAAAGACTTACTAAACAAGGAAAGCGTGTTTGAGCTCAAACAGAAAGCCAATGGCTGTCAGGAATGATTAGAGCAAAAACTACGCAGCGATAACTGGACTCATCTCCACTTCGGAAACGATCCACATTAACAGTTCCCTTTCCTAATAAAAAGACTTGGCTGGTATCCATGAAACTTTGGGAATAAACTTCGAATTGATCTACACGACGACAAGAACGTTTGCAACCACGGACAAAATTCCAGACGCGCATAATAGATACTCTGAATAATCCGGTTCTGTTTGGTATCACACAGTAAACCGAACGTAAAAGACAATTGCAAATTCAAGACTTATTCAGACGAACATATGAACTCAAATCTAAATACAGGATTTAAAGCTAAGGGCGATACACGGGAATAGTTACCCCCTTAATAGAGGTGGTTTAGCGCTACGTTCCTAGAAAGCCGTCCATTCCTTTGTCTTATTTCTAACCAGGACCTCAATCCCAACCCAAACTCCGCCCTAATCTCTGACTTTATTTCCCTGGAATTCGACACGAGGCCACCTGCATTAGGGGGTTCCCATAACCCTGTCTTAATAAGCCAAGACAAATAGCCGACTGATGGAAAATTTCAATCATCGTAACTTTCCGCGATTTTACTCAGTCGACTGCACTTTGTTTCCTATGTCCACTTTAGATGCATTCAAATAAATTCTAAAGCTGTGGGCGAGCGGTCACTTACGAATATTGGTATAATACGCAGGCACGCACATCTCAAATCAAATACCTCACAAATTCCTCCTTTTGCACTTTTCCCCATTTTCAGCTCATAAACCTTTTTGGCAGATTTCTGGTGCGGCAAATATGAGTAGAACTAGTCGAATTATCTTTGGCCCGTACTTCTACGAAAAATTATCCAACGCACGCGGTTTTGTTTGAGCACTCTAAATCTCCTGGTATGCAAAGACTATATCTGGCACAAAAATAAATCAAAAGCTGGTAAAAGACTACTCTTTTACTTAAACGTTATTTTTTTCAAATTGAGCACTCCGAATGCGCTTATGTGCTTATTTATGTGTTGGAAATTGTTTAGTGTAACTAGATAATAGTGGACCCTTTTGAAAGCAAATTTCGGACTTTAAAAGTCCATTTCCTTGTGACGACCACGTGGTTAAGTGCATTCGGTCAAAAAGTTATAACCTGAGCATATATCTGGACTTCCGTAATAGTTACCTACATTTTTAGGTGAGATTCTTGACATACGGTAAGATATTTTATTTCACTGCTGCTAAAAGCGAGCGAATTTACGCGATCTCACTCTTCAGATCTAAGGGATCAAATTTAAAGATGTGATTTAAAAGACCAAAATCGACCTCACGCCCGTCTCAGATAAAAACTGAAACATTTTACCAGACGCAAATGAGAATAAAACAAATTATGTGCACCTTACGAGGGAAACAGAATCGTTGGAATATGCAAACTGACGTCCTATTTGCACCTCACCGTCTGCAGCTTCTTATACGACAAGTGAATTTATATAGGGCATTAGACACCAATGTTGATGGACTGTGCTGCCATGGGCATTTTAGGTCCAGCTGTGACAAATCCCGAAGAGCAGTCCTTTCATTAATTCAAATACCACCCTTTTCTCGAAAAGAAAATTATCTAGTGACGATAAATTTAGTTCGAAGTTTGAACTCTTCAGTTTTCCACAGTCGATGGTGTAAGGAACCTGTAACAAGACACCGGTGGTTCCTGGCAAGCAAGCGACTGGGGTCACAACATCATTACTTGAACGGCCTAAGTCCGGGCTGGGTAACAATCGGAAAATGACACTCAAAAAAATCCGTCTATGCAAAGCAGCCTGTCTTACGGGGTAGGTGGTAATAGGGGTTTTATGGGTGGTGGCTGGTCGGGATGTACGATACCAGCCGACGGATAGCCTTATTGGAACAGGTGAATGATCGAAGTTGGCCCGCTCTCCGTTCCGTTATTACAAAATGGGTCGCAAAACGCAGTATAGTGGTAACGGACGAGTGAAAGGCGTATAATCGTCTTCCCTCAGCAGGTTATCTATATTTTTCTGTTAACCACTCAAAGAACTTCAAGGACTCTATCACCGGACAGCACACCAATGTCATTGAGGCATACTACAGTAGACTGAAAAGGAAACTCTACGAGGGAGGTCCTGTATGTGGTCCAGCTGTGTGGGCTCACATAGACGAAGTACAGTATCGTCTTTGGTTTGGCCTCATTGCCATGTCTTTGATTGATGCCTGGGAACTGTTCCTGTCCCATGTTGGGAAGACTTATCCTATTTAAGAGTGATTTTGTTTTGTAATAAATTGCCATAATGCGAATGTATGCCGTATATTCAGGTGTACGTGTGTAACGATGGGGAAGGTTGGGTAACAGCGACCATCGTCCATGTAACCTCCTGCGATGTTCGTTCGGCTAGCCCAACTAGTGCGTGAAAGTAGGCCTGCAACCGCTGATATAGCTTGAAGGCGTTTGAGTCCACTGTTAAAGGTATTATTTCTAGGTAACGGATTTTTTGGGTGCGGTCTCCCAATTGTTACCCCGGGCTGTTCTGCTTGACTGCAGAAGAATGGTAAGACGCCTGTCCAAGTGTTTCTTATCACGAAGTCCGTGAGTGACGCATGCATGGAAGATTTGCCCGGCATCCACGATATTAACGTGACTAAGGACAAATACTGCTTGTGCTTCAAGAGCAACCCCCTCAGATTGCTGAAAGATAGGCTATCCGCCTGCGAAGCATGCACAGACGACGTCATCCGCTGAACTGTATCACGACTTCTCGAGTCTCCCTTTATTCTGCATGAGATTATTTTACTGTTTGCGATTACTAAATCGCTAGTGTCGTCAAGCCAGCCTCTAAATAAAAAGTTCCACATACGTGGAAATTATCAGAGAAACGACTTCAACTGAAACATAAGTGTGACTAAAGTAAAAAAAAAACAGATTTCTTACAGTTACCTATGTGGCTGTCTACTCGCGTAGTCTCCTGCTTGGTCGTCCACTCACGTCCTGCTTGGTTGGCCTAGCAAGGGGTTGAGCGGCGTGCATCCCACATGCGCGAGAGTGCCGTAGGCCACGTTCAGAATTGGCCATTTCAGCCTTGCTCTCAGCCCACCACTCCTCTACTCTACATAAACACACACATCTGGGCAGACTGAGTGAGCTGA
>CACRXP010000037.1:489335-518472 GCA_902702965.1 Spirometra erinaceieuropaei | reverse complement strand
CCAGTCACCGCGCTCATTCCCCGCACCTGTTAACTGACCGGCTCGGACAGTGGCTGAGGCCTGGGAATGGGAAGGGAGAGTGAAGTCGACGACTCAGCGCATTTTCCTCACCATAAACAATCTGACGCACTTAAGGCTATTACGGCGAGTTAAAAGCCAAGTGACGTGATACTTAGTCCTCGCAGTCGGCCCAGTGTTGTGCGTTTGTGTGGAGTGGCCGGCTGGTGATCTGAGAGTCCGGCTACAATGACTCCTTATTAAGCTGGCCTTTATGGCACTCCCACTCCGTGGGATCCGAACCAGGTGCGACGGCGAGCCTAGGTGCTACCTCGGTCGCGCCGGCCCTCTTGTTGCTATCGGTCAAAATCCTGGTTATTTGTTGCGTGGGCCATGGGGTGTGGAGTGAAACGCCAAGCTGAGGACTCGTCCGTGCCATTCACCTGCACACTCTCCTGCCTCTGTTCTTCTTGACTCTGTCTTGAAACCGGGTCCAGGTCGGGGATGGAGGAGAGAGTGCGGTAGATACCGCGCATGTCACTGCGCCTGCTTCGCCGTATTGTGGAGCACACGATGGACGGCGCCGGCAACGACAGTCGAACTATCGATTCACCTAGCTCCCCTTGTTAGCTTAATGCCTTCACCGCATGACTCAGCCCCCATCCTGGCGACGACTTGATGCCGGTTGATGTTGTGTCCGTCGTTAGTTAGTTGCCGGCAGGCATGAATCAGTTGCACTCTTGCATACCGAGCAGCAGCCAACGTCCGGCTCATAGTGTGGTAAAGAGTTGTGCGACTGCAGACCTCTAAACTGTTTGTACACTCCCTGCAATAACAAAGAATGCCTCACTGACTCTGCCTCCCTGGCTTTTGACTAAGGAAAATTCTCGTCATCTACCTTGGCACATGCTCTTTACCTAAACACTAGCGGCACAGCCTGCGAAAGCCCTCTTTATGCGTTTCCTAAAAATTCATGTGCATTTGAGCGGTGAGCAAGTATATACTTGAAAGGGTTGTACTTCTCGATAACCACTAACATGGACAGTTCTCTTGCAAAAATGAACTCAGATTGAAACACCCTATTTAGCACTATACTGTTACTCAATGTCCGAAAACGTGAGGACCTAATTGGCAAATCCTTTCCAGGTTGTCACTTTTATTCCCACCCTTTCTTTATCGGAATGGACGTAGACGTTTTTTCAGGAAAGTTCCCAACTCTTTTGCCATCAGTCGTTGGCAAAATCATTCGAGAGTACACATGCAGATCTGAGCAGAAGGATTTCTTAAATGATTACTCGTTTAGTTTCCGACTGACAAGTGCATATACCTAAACATCTGTTGGGAGAACCGCGATTCTTCAAAATATAACAATATGAGATTGCACGGTGAAAACTATGGAAGAGCAGACCTAGTAAAAACAACACAAGCGTCCTCACCCACTCTTTCTGATATTTCTAACATACCGTTTTATCGGTTTCGAGAAAAATTATATCACTGTCTGCAACAGTTGCGTTCTCCATTTTTTGCGAGCAACGCGTAGGTTTCCTGCAAAATACTAAAAAAGACGGGTATAATCGCAGTTTTTTCATGCACCACTATCAAATTTCGTTTTTCTGACCTACATGGCACACGTATGAGTTGTGTATTCTGGTGAAGGCAGGGCTTCTTGATGTCGGCAATTTTTTGGCTGACTCATCGGCTGTCACCTGTCGCTGTGTAATGCGAATGGCGAGCAAGGAATTAATCATCGAGTTGAGGTTACATCCAATGGGGGATATTATTGCAGTCGAAGTCAACTGCCAGTGTCTTACTCATGGTCCTTAATGAGTGGGAACATTTTATGGTTAGAGCAGTGAAAGACTGCGAATCATGGCATATTTCAGTAAAGATCTAGAAGGAAAACGTTAGAAAACAAGACACGAACGAAAAAGGCGGAAGAGGAGAATGCAAAATCCTCACGGCAAATCCGGATTGACGTCAAGATTAACTTCTTTATCTGAGGAGAATGAATTGCTCACCGGATCGGGGGACTTTTTTGGCTGACGTTTCGAAGAGCTGGGGCTGCTCTCCATTGTCAAAGCGTCAAGTGAAAAAATCGATCAGCATTTTTGAATAGACTGCCGCATCAGTTGGCCTGGGCTGATCGATTTTTTTCTTCCTTCTCTGCCTTGGCGTACTGGCCGTCGCCTGTGAATGTTAGTGGCCTCCTGTAATACGTGTCGTCACCTCAATTGGGGTTGGTTGCGTTTGCTTTCCCCTTTTGGGTGAAGTGGTCGACAGGCCGTGTTTGCTCGGCATTCTTAGGCTCCGTGTGATTGTCTTGCCTTCGTCACGGTGTATGAAGTGACGTAGGACTTTATAGGCCGACGGAAGGTCTAGATGCCTGTTGATGGAGTTGGCATCTGAGTACCAAGCCTCAAGAGTGAGACGCTCAGTCCTTGAGGTGCCCCTGCCTATGACGGCTGCTCCTTGAAAATCAAAACTGTGACCAGTTTCCCCGATGTGAGCCGTAAGTTGTGAGTTTGGGCCTAGTCTCCGTGTTGCCAATTTGTGCTCATGTAGGCGGGTCTGCAATTTCCGTCCGGTTTCCCCAACGTAGTTGCAGTCTCCATCCTTACAACGTATTTGATAGACAACTGCTGAGGTTTCAGTGGGTGGCAGTATGTCTTTGGGTTGCATCAAACGGCGACGAATTGTTGCCTGGGGTCGATGGGCAATACCTACCCTGGTGGGTTGTGGCAGTCTTGAAACCGCTTCGGAGACTCCTTTAATGTAAGGAATAGCCCTCCAGACTTCGGGTTGTTCTTCTTGTGGTCGTCGTCTGTTCACTCGGCGCTTGCTTTGCTTGATGAAGTGGCTTGGGTATCCATTGGTTTGAAAGAGATCATGAAGATATTGTCGTTCAACACTTTTGTCGGCTGGTGTGCTGCAGTGTGTTTCAACTCTTTGGAACAGAGTACGGACACAGCTGCGTTTGTGAGAGAGGGGGTGATTGCTGTTGAAGTGCAGTATTTGTCTTGTGTTGGTGGCTTTTATAAAAACGGAAGTTTGTAATTCTCCAGTTGCACACCGACGCACAAGGACATCGAGGAAGGGAAGTTGGTTGTTTGTTTCGGCTTCCATCGTGAATTGGATATTCTGGTCAACCGAGTTCAGTAATTCTTTAAGGTGCTCCACGTCAGATGATTTGACAATGGCGAAGGTGTCATCGACGTAAGGAGTCCAGAACTTTGGTTGATACTTGGTGAACACCAAGTCTTCTATCCGTTGAAGAACCACTTCAGCAATCAGCCCTGATATGGGGGGCCCATAGGGGTGCCTTTGATTTGTTCATACATTTTTCCACCAAAGGTGAAATATGTTTTTAGGCAATAGCGTAAGAGCTCCACGAGATGTTCAGTCTTCAGGGGATTGTCTCTCTCGTTGTAGCGGTCAGCCAGGAGTTGTCTCACAACGTCAACCTCTAGTTGTTGTGGAATGGAGGTAAAGAGTGAAACGACATCAAACGATACCATGGATTCATCTGGCTCTAATTTCAGATGTTTTAAACGTTCAAGGAACTGATTAGCAGAGGCCACTGTTGTTGGCGATCCTTCTGCCAGGAACTTAAGACGAGCACTTCACCCAAAAGGGGAAAGCAAACGCAACCAACCCCAATTGAGGTGACGACACGTATTACAGGAGGCCACCAACATTCACAGGCGACGGCCAGTAGGCCGAGGCAGAGAAGGAAGAAAAAATCGATCAGCTCAGGGCCAACTAATGCGGCAGTCTATTCAAAAATGCTGATCGGTTTTTTCACTTGACGCTTTGACAATGGAGAGCAGCCCCAGCTCTTCGAAACGTCAGCCAAAAAAGTCCCCCGATCCGGTGAGCAATTCATTCTCCTCAGATTACCGACCCGGATCTCTTACTTTTGCTAACCTAACATCTTTATGTCAGTTTGGTTTATTTCTCAAGAAATAAGGTGCCTCCGAACAGCACAGGGTTTCATCAGTGCAAGCGCCACCACTGACATGAAAAGTCGACTTTGTGTCAACGGAATATGCGTCGTCGAGGGAGTTGTTGGTGTCGGATAAGCGACAGGCTTTGCGTTCTGACTTGAAAATTCATCTGGATGCTTCTGGCAGTCAGGCGCTTTTGTGCTTGACCACTTTACGCACACCTTCACTTTACTTTTCAGTTTGGACCATATTCATAGATTTAGGTGGATGTTCTCACAGTTGCATTCAGTCTCGTACCCGTTGTGCGGAACGAGGTGTTAATATCAGCATTCGATATTCAGGTAGCAAATACTGCCAGTATTCTTAGAAGGAGGACGATGAGATGCCTGTACTATTCATTTTTAGCCAAGTTACGACCTGCCGATCTCATGAGCCCATAGCTGGTAGCACACGAAATTCAAAGGTGTATACTGCTGACCATATTTTAGTAGAAATGTCGTTTACGCTATTTGAACTGGTAAATTTTGACTCAACCGAAAACTGACGAAGTGCATAAAAGTAAACATCAAGGGTTTATGTCGTAAAATGAGTATTTTGTCAAAAATTGAACAGGCAGCGATGACCTAAGTATACTGGGCTCCATTTAAAAATCCCTCTAATATTTCAAGACACGGTTTATCCTCATAACAGAGAACGTTTTCGAACTAACCGAAATGTCTTTTGTAGGCACTACGACGGCGGTTGCATGTTTCCCCATGTAATGGCATCAGAGCCTGGTTTTTTGTTAGGTTTTTCCTACTTACACAAGAGTGAGACTCATAACAAGTTGAAACGCTTTCAGAAAAATAAAGCTTTACTTCAAACTCCTAGGGCTTACAATATTCAAACGCTATGGGTAACAGATTGGCGTCGTTGCTGTGAACGGCGAGAATATTGACAGATAACAGTATTGGTGCTAGATATGTCTTCAGAACAACGAAATTAAGCAGGGCCAAAAAGGGCATTGTGGAAATGGTGTGGATGCCTGTAACAGTTGACACTATGAAAACTGCATACATTAACCGAGTGAGCAAGCATGGATTAAACATACGCTGATACGTGTACTTTTATGAGTAGGGTAAGACATCTGAGCATCGGAGAGGACTGTTGCTTACCAACTCTGTGGTACTACCTCTTTTGTATTTTTGGCGAGGTTTAATGAAGTTACTTTAGAATCCAAGTACAAGGCTTGGGCATCCTGAGACGGTTTATGGTCTCCATACAGTTAGCAGAGGCAACAAAATCCATTAGCTGGACTCCAGACTTCTAGAACTTTTCGACAGCAGAAATTAGACAAGGGCTCCAAATTGAGAGACGCTGATCGAATTGTAGTCGAAAACATTTACGGTGTCACATAAGTTTTATCCGAGGTGGGTTTCAAATCGTCTCCGGTTCCTGCAGAGTTTATTGTCCGAGTGAGAAGCGATCTTTCCAATTCTAAAAAGGTCATGTGAGATGGTCGTTCCCGATGCATGCGACAAGGGAAACTGTATCACCTACTTAGTATCGTACGTACGCAAATGTCCAAACTTTAGTCTAATTATCGTTTATGAATTGCGACTTTTTCCCAAAGCATCTAATCATGAAAGAAAAGTTACGCTTCTTTTACCGGATCCTCTTGAGCAAATCAAGACTATTCGTGTTCTCTTCTGAATTTTACAATCGTTGTAGTGAGGGACGATGTGGAGTATGAGGTGTGGCTAATGAAAACACATGATATCTAGTTTGTTCTGCTGCCTTCTAACTGATAATCATTAGATGTTTCCACAAAAAGTTCCTAATTTACTATGAAAGAACCACAGTAAAATCAAGACAGACATAATAAACTCTTGTCACGGTCGTGGGACGTTCTGCTTCCGCTTCTTGATTATAACCAGGTAGGTAAGTCTTAGAGACTGGTCTACCTTTTATGACGGCGTTACTATACTGATATGTAAGGATTATACCTGAGTCAAGGAAGAGACATGCCGACGCGGCGGATGTTTTATATGATTAGTCGTACAATGATCTGGCCTACACTCAGCTGACACCCTCCAAAATAAAGGATAAACAATAATTGATCGTGGAGAACCGGGACCAACTTTGGTCCCTAAGGGAAGACATCACTGAACATGTAAAATGCAGAGTAAGATTGACAATAAACCTTTAAGCACATTCTCCGTAGGGTCACGGAGAGCTCTGCGAAATTCGATCAAAAAAAGCCTTGAAGCAGAACATGACCGCCTTTGAAATTGCAAATGAAGTAAATGCACGAAGTCATTCGTTCAGTGATATAATACAATGCGAGTTGACAAGCGTTAACTGCCGGTTTGCTACAACTTACACATAGCTGACTGAAGCCCGCGACTCTCTGGAATCCGTTTGAGATCCGGGATGCAAAATGTGTCCTTGATTTAGGTTAACCTAATAAAAGGCGGTTAGGATTATATCTCTGGGGACTAGGGAATTATTTCTTTGTCATATATGAAAGGCTACTTCGCCCCCTTGTTTTGAGTACGGCTGGCGTTTCCAGAACCTGCGGTAGCTGCTTTAATTACGATTGCAAAGTAGCTAACCGCAGAAGAGCATGTCTCTTGGGAATCTGTCAAAACCAGTATTTTTAAGAACGCCGTTGCCGAGGGTACATTTAAGGTCCTGGTGAGAATAGCAATGAATGCGATTTTCAATTTTTTGTTCCTCGTCGTGCCGCTGTGTCATTCATCTTACTAATAACCAATCTTTATTCGTCTCAGCAACTTCGGCGCAAATAAGTTAACTTTCTATAAAAAAATCCGTTTGGATTTCCTACAAAAAGGTCAATAAATACCAAAGCATCTAAAAATATTTTCGTGTTTCCGGAATTTCATACATAGTGTCATTAGTATAATGACTTCCTCGACCTCCCCCTCCCCCAAAGTACAAAAATAAAAGCAATTTAGTACAGCTATTTGTCTTTGTGATTTTCCATTGTTAGCTGCGAGTTCCTCGCCTGTCCACTTACTGCGCTACAGCCTAATTGGTCTACGCAGGATCAAAGGACAAATACACGCAGAGATATTTCATGGACAGATAGTTTGGTCGGCTTCCGGGCCGCAGAATTCCAGAAAGCATAAAAGCGCAAGTGCACAAGACACTCGGAAACAGAGAGAGAAATGTGTACTCAGACTCATCTGGTTATTTTGATTGCCTTCTTTTTTAGCGTTCAGATTTGGGCCCGAAGGTAGGTCGAAATATGACGAACTTCGGTGTAATCCTATGTCTCCTTGAAAACTAGACACTTTTCTTTATCGAGAAATAATATTAGCTTGTCTTCCCTTCGAAAATAACATTTGTCGTAAGAAAATCTGTCCACATATATAACGCTCTAAATAAATCTGCGAGAAGTGTTGCAGATTATTTTAAGGCTTAAAACATTTCGGTTCTTTTTATGAAAAACCGGTCTAAGAACACGTTTTTTCGTGAATTTGGTAAGCTGTGATTCTTTTACATCTGTATCGACAGACAAAGTAGGTTCTGCTTGATTGATTAATATTTGACATTTTTGCCAAACAGTGTACCGCATGAACCCGAAAGATGCACATCTGGCTCAATGACCTGCTTCCACGGAAGATGCGTTGAAACCGAGGAGATCATCGACGGCGAAGTAAAAGCGGTTGAAAAATGCGTCTGCTATCCACCTTATGAAGGACCTCACTGCACAGTGAAAGTTTTGATGAATATGTTTGATCAAGAAGTAATAAGCGGCGGACCCATCTTTGATGAACCTGTGGAGCTCTTCCGAAGACGACGATTCGTTTGATTATATGATATGATTGCAGAAGATCTTTAAAATAAAAGTGTTTCCCCTTACATGCCGACCAATTTCCATGCATTGCAGAATTCCTTCCATTTAAGACCGGGAGTAGAAGTTGTTCATTAGGAATAACTAAAATGTTATATGACTATCATCTTTACAGCCAATCTTTTAACATTCAGTCATGAACTCCCCACAGCTTGCAAAACACTAACACCTGCCCTTATATGACTTTGGCCTATGAAAGGACAGCAACGTTAAGCCTGTCTTACGTAGCACGTGAGAAAAGGGCCTAGAAATTTTAGTGACGGAATAGGAAGGGGAAATTTATATTTGCAGTAGTCAAAAGCTTTCAGCTAAAAGTGTTTCAAGCAAAGTAACCAAATATACACGGAAACAATCGTCACAATGTGTGTGTGTGAGAGAGAAATATCATAATCCTCATAGCTGTTAGACTAGCAATCAGGGTCCCGTCTGCCGTATTTTCATCTTTTGATCTGTCAGTAATCGTCCCAACGATAGTAGAGATAACTGTTACTAAACTCATATAAGACAATAAATGTGATTAAAACCACAGTAGCTCGAATGGAATGAATCCATATCATTTAAATCTGAATAAATGATGACCTTATTTTAGAGAATTCGATCGTCTAGGCATCTAACAGTCTTAAAATGCCGTCTTATTATGGTTTGAAGTAGAACGAAGCAGGAAGCGCCAATGTTGGGGTAAAGTGTACATGGGATAGGTCCTGGAATGGAAAAGTACCTTTCGAGAAAAAAAAGTTGATGGAACGCTGGTAAACAATAAGATGGTGAATACGTGTTCCGATCATCTGTATTTCTTTTCCTTACTGTCGATTTTGCTTTCACTTCCCGAGTGTCCGGCCTTATCAGGAGAAGAAGGTCCAGACGACAGCAAAGACTTCTATGAGTGTTTTGCCTCCGAAACGAGATTGGAGCTGCTGAAAACACATGTTTACCAAGAGACGTTTGTCACCCTGACCGTTTTAGTATCAAACATATTTTCAGCTCCATCCTCTGCCAGCCATTTATGTTCGTAGTTAATGGATTAAATAAAATCCCGCTTACGTTGCTCGGCTCCAGCGAAGGAAAATGTTCAGCATGTTGCTCGGCAATATTTCCCAGTTTTGCCTGAATTTCTTGCCTTATTTTTTGCGTGAATTTTTCTGTACACATAGGAAGAAGGTACTTGCGAAGTTTTCGGTTTATTGGCCCACAGCTACTATAACTGTTAATTTTGCTGTGATCGTAGTAGTGTTCTTTCTACATCATGCGGGTCCAAACTTTAACTTTTCCCAAGGTTCACTGATAAAACTCTCATCAAACTACTGCGTGAGGACATTAAGAAAACTATAGTTGAGTTTCACAACACCTAGAGGAAAAAAGGCATTGCGTTATGGAACAAAAACATTTGTAGGCACTTTTCTTTTTGACAGTCACCAAACATCCCTATAACTGTGGAACAAGTTGGAAAAACGCCTGAGTAACAGGTAAGACGGACGAATTTGATGGTGTCGTTCTTCCTTTTATCAAGTGTTTGGTCGGACCCATGATACTAGGTCTGCACAAAAACCCGCTGTGTACAATTTTACCATGTGCATTAGGGCTGAAGCCGTTCGTCTTGATTATTATGCGCCGTGGGCGGGCTGCTAAATCACAGAAGATCAGGCAATTGTCTTTTGACGCTGAAGCCTGCTGTTTTCTCAACTGGAAGTGCTCATACCTTCTGGATAAAATCATCTGCAATTATAGACCGGTCTTAAAACTGACTATCAATGTTTTGCAGCAAATTTTGCGTGTGTTTTCTAAATGTGAGACGGTCTGGGTGGCCGTCGGAGGGACCATTTTGCCAGTCAATTCTTTCTGGAAGGGATTGCAAGATTTGACGTCCGATGTGTACACCACCAAGGTTAACGAACGCTCACGTATAAAATCAGTCATTATTAGTATAATATAGGACTTTCGAACCCATCTTCGCTCGAGGTGTTTACTAAGCGCCAAAAATTTTTTTGCAACCGGGCGAAGCTGCTAAGTAAAAGGGGACGAGTGACCAAAATCAAAGCAGTTTGAATGCGGGCACCGACTAAGCAAAATACCTGTGACAATTTGTCAAGCATTATAGCCAAACCACCGGATCGCACAGGAGCTATTATAAAGTTGCACAATCCTCAAGTAAGCAAACCAAAAGTTAATCACGTAGATGAACACATAAACTCAAAATTAGTCCAAGGAAACCCTTTGGAGGCATAACTTCCAAGACGGTTCAGAATGTAAATTATTTAAAATGCAGTTCCTCGGGCATAGAGATTTCCCGGGAAATCCAAAACCCGTAAGGCTCTCTATTTTGTTCTCTAGATGCCTAAGAAATAATGCATCAAAACACATGTCACAACTATCGACATAAACGAAAAGTTGAGTTTTGCAATAGGGTTCAAGTAAGTTTGTTACGGTTCCTGATCAGTGAAAATACACGTTCTCGTCTTATTTTTTTCTGACGTAAAATGTAAATGCGCATTTATTCTTCACAGTGCCTCAACGGAGTCAATTCCGGAGCGGACATATGTTTTCGAATATTTTGAACGTTTTATTGTCAAAGGCAAGCACACAAGAATGGTCGCGTTCGGCTTATTTGTTTCCATGCACCACTGCTAGTCCAATACCGGGCTGCCGTCCGAGATTCCGATCCCGGTCATTTGATAATTATGCAATACTCTCGCCACTGCACCAACGGCCTCGTGGCATGTTGTCTGAATAGCGACGTGCAGCGACCCATCCCGATTTCAGAATGAAAGTTGAATTTTCCACTTTACCTTCGAGCTGAGTACCTACGACTCACGCATGTGACGACATAAAGACTGACAGTTGGGGATTGAGAACTAGTTACAGACAGAGCCAGGAACACGGGATAGCTGAGTTGGTTAATTTTGCTTCATGGGGAGCTAACATTCTATATGGGAGGACATTTAAAATATTAATTCATTGAGCATCAGACCGGTTGATTTGGACGAAAGAGACATTTTGCGTACAGTCGTTTTTTAGTTCGCATTAAATCAAAACTTCGTGAGAAATCCGTTTAGCAATGACGGTAGACGTTCATAACGATAAGTATGTGTCAGTATTTCAACTGAATGTGCAGCTGACGACAAAAATGATGAAGATGTACGACATGTCCTACCTTTCTTCCTTATCTTCGATAAATGTAGGCGAAAACGAAACGTGAATGATTAGGAATTAAGTGAGATACAGAATGTTTTAACTGGAATCCAATGACATTTTACAATTTTCGTGGTTAACCACGATTAGGGAAATTTAATCCCATAATAAAGCGTCTTGGTAGCCAAAACAAAGGGTGTTTGTCTGGCAAAACAGACAACAAGACGTTTTTGGCCGAGCGACTGATTAAAACGTTCAAAATTAGCCACCCACATCCTTGAGTGCCAAAATAAAAGTGGGGCTTTCCCTTCTTTATACGCTCAGATAATGAAACTGAAGACACATGCAGACCACACAGCTTTGGGAGTAAGTTCGTTTATGACCGTTCACAAACCACAAATACTCATATCTAAAGACCGAAAATAACGAAATTTGCGTTGACATGATCAACGGAGACGAAATTTATGTGGCCGGCAAAATGTCGCCGGGACAATCCAATCTTCCTGTTGCTAATTGGACATTTAAAGAAGTGTAATTCACTAATAGACGAAAAGCATCAAATCCGTGCTATAAATCAAACATGTAATATGTTCCATGTCAATCTCTAAAGGCTCCCATTGCACACTCACTAGTACTTCCGTAGACATATAAATTATACTGCCTCCTAACGTTCACAGATTAAGGCATAAGAGCCTTTGTGGAGTGTCACTACTCACATCTCAAATACATCGACCTTTTATTTTATTCAACTTTTCTGAAATTGCCGGAGTTGCTGGATCTATGATTATCTATCGACAGTTAATAGCGGAAATTCGACTTACTTTATGTCCGTAGTATCACCAGAGGCCTATCCACGTATAACTGTTTTATTCGTTTATATATGATTGCCCGCCAAGCTCTCCTGGGTAAGGATAGGTTGCGAAATCCCACTTGGTCAAATATGCACAACTAGCTATTATATTTTTTTAGTAGGCCTTATCTGGTTCATCAATTCATAAGCGTAGGAAGTTACTTGTTGAATTTTGCCTAGCACAGTGATATAGCCACAAACATGGACCTATTTCCGTATGACCTTTTTATTGATAACTTATTTGGCATAAGATGGTCTTCTGTTTTCGTCCCCCTCTCCGTATTCCGTTCCTTCCAAACGAGTAGCTTCACCTTTTTGTGTCGTGGCTGTACTCACAATGCAACACGTGCTGTATGGATCTTCGGCTCCGTTTTGGTTTACTTTGCCTCAGTTAGAGCACAAACGCTTAGCTTCCTTGATATTTGCAAACAATCTCTGTTCTCTGTCGTGTACGCCGCGACTTACTTACTTCTTCGAAAAGGCTAGCTTAACCTTCTTGTGCCATGTCGGTATTCACCATACAATGCGTGCTATAAGGTTCGGCATCTGCGTTTTGGTTAACGTTGCTTCGGTTACAGCACAAACGGTCGGCTTTCACGATATCTTCGAATGGTCTCTGTTCTCGAACGCGTACGCCGTAGCTTGCTCACTTTTTCAAATATACTTGTGCCTAGTCCCTCGCATAACCAATAATAAGACATTTAAATGTATTTAAGTTTACATGCACAAATTTACTTACAAATGGTCATTTACTTGCGCCCAGGAGGGAGCCCTTCATCGGATATGCTTCCGCAATATGTGACAGGGATATTTTTCAGGCTTGTTTTCGTCCAGCGCTGTCTATGCCAAATCACAGACGATAATGAATTCCGCCTACGTGGGCCCAAATTGCCAGATGCGACACCGGAACTCCTAAAGCTTTCCTCCTTCGATATCGGTCGCACCGGAACACATCACGTCGCTGTGAAGCCTCATTACTTGGTGGTGCATTAGGCGTCCACATTGGCACTTTGCTGCATTATACAGCAGTCTCCTTGCTTGGCAGTATTCTATCACCTTTTCTGAGTTTATATCTTTGGTTATTTCCTCCGCTCTGGTCAGACAATCAAGCTGCGGTTATTTGACTTTTCTGCGACCCGGAGCCGACTATTATCAGCTACCCTGTTTATTATTGTACATTTACTTTACACATAAACACTTATTATCCTTAAATTTTTATTTTACTTTAGTCGGTCGACCTATTACGAAAGTACAAACAGGTGTTAGTAGTTACGTCATTTGACTTTCCCCTTGTCCATTAGGGTGTTCTTTTACGGCTTCTCAAATGATCATGTGCATTACGCGCCTCGCAGTTTATTCCCGCAGATGAAATACTTGGCACTTACCTACTGGCAGTTCGTTCCATCGGTCCCTGGGCTGTCGCAAATTTGCAAGTAGCGGATTATTTGATTGACATTTCTTTATTGAGAAATGATTTATGCTCGTATTTCGATTAGTGCGCTCACTTCCGTTTCTATATATAGGCGTATAAGAATGATTCTAGGGGGTATCTGTCTACTTTAAAGTTTTATTGCATAAATTTTGATCCCGCTCCGCGGTGATGTACAACCCGTAAAACTCCCATCACCACCATTCCCGTATTATATGAGCGTAGGGTTATTGGCTGCGAAGTGAAGTTACATAACCTACCTGTTAAAATAAACGAAGATTAGTTCGTTTTAGGAGGCTGTGCGCCTCATGAAAGACAGAGAAGTTTTTATCGTTCCATCCTTTGCGATTTTAATGAATTACTACCTAGTGTCTGAAATTCCTAAAGCTGGTGGATATCAGGTACTTGAATGGTGTCTGTGCTATACGTGTGTCTGGGCTCTTATCAAATAACCCTATCGAGCTTGTGATAAAATGCCGAACTTCCTGCGGTCTTCGGCTCAAATTGATGGTCGAGCGGGTAGAACCCATCAACTGGGAAAGTTTATTCTGTGTCTGAATTTTCGGACAAAAATTCGGTTATTCAGCTACAGAACCTGGCCAGACCGTTACGTCCTTCATTGTTGAGGGTGGTATCTGTGTACACTGGTCTAAATGCACATGTCTGATGATTTCATCGTCAGCGACATCGCTGAACTGACAGGATTTTAGGGCATAAGTAAGCCTCAAAGGAAGAATATCAACTTTTTCCTTAAAGTTGCGTAAATTCCCATGGAGCTATTCGGAAGACCATTTGGCGTGCATACGCATGCTTTCGACAAATCCTCATCGGGATAGTGCATTTATATGGGAACGAGGTACAAAATAAAGCGTGTAAACGATAAGAGAAATCGCTTACTCTTCGCCTTCTCATACAAGCAGGGCGTGTGAATAGGAGAGAGAGTCCATAAGGCACAACGGAACGAGTGAGTTCCGTATGAACGATCGGTGAGGCCCCCTAACATTGTATATTCCCGATCGAAAACCGACAGGGCAACGGGCTCGTGGCCCGGTGAGTAGAGGCGTTGACTTCTAAACCAACAGGTCGCGAGTTCGAGGCTCGGGTGTTCCACACTTCGGGCTTGGGTATGGCTGGCTGACGACGGCTAATAAGCCAGAAATTGCCATTCCAGTCTCCCTTGTCTTTGTCGGTAATATCATTCTGCCTATATATCATGCGCCGCTGTGCGGCTGCTGGTTGGGCTCGAGAGAGAGTCCATAAGGCACAACGGAACGAGTGAGTTCCGTATGAACGATCGGTGAGCGCCCCCTAACATTACATAAAGGGCTTTTTGGGGTCCACACGATGCCCAGAATCAAGCATATGTGCGCGAATGGAGGTGTATGTGCTCTTAAGTTTGCCTTTCCTCAGCCACGCCGGCAGGCTCCTCGTATTCTTGTGGATAGACGCCGATTCGTATGACCAATATAGCCTGCTCCAATGGAGCAAGTAGAGAAGTAAATGCGCATGGAGATTGTCTGAGCTAGTAGCCTGTCCTTACCTTCCTCGGGGTTGGTCGAGAACAATACTTGAATCCTAACTGTCGGTAAGGTCTGTGAAAAATCTTGGTCAAGGCGTCTTCTCAGAAGTTCGCTTGCGGCTTCCACTTGAAAGGGACTTTGAGGAACAGAGTTTGCCTTTCCGACATCGGTATGACGAGTTTTACTTTTTTCTTACTTTCTTGCTATCGCTCTCAATTTCCTTGACAAATAACAGCGTATCATAAACCTTCGGCAGAAATATGTTTATTTTCTTGTCTAATTGCATCCAACCTACTCTCCGTCCGGCGCGCTGCCCCACCCGTAAAATCCCCTCTACCACCATTCAATGTTTGACACGGTCCGCAGACTAGCTCAGGTTAGTTGTGGGTCCTACACCCTACCGTTGCTCTTTCGGACTATACATCTACATGCAGAAACCGCATGCAAATTGCTGGCGGGAAAATAAGGTGGCTGGCCAATTACTTATGCCATCCATCCTGACGCGATCAATATTGTGCGCTGGTAACCCCAAAGCAAGTCAATTGCATGAGGCGTGTTTTGTCGTTTTCTTCTATACTGACTGCACATGCATTTACCTAGATACGTATACGATTTTGTGTCATCATTTAACTGACGTGACTGCGTTCAGCCCACAGGCAGCATTCTGCTATGTTGGAATTTACGTAGGAACATGTTCTGTCTCAACTATTTCTTTAACCCCGCTTAAATTTATTGTGTCTTTGAAGGTCTATTAAACAATTCTGCCTCATTTTGCGATTTAGGTGAAAGTTGGGTAGTTATCACATCACGGCCCATGTTGGGTCAACAGTAAAATCAGGGCTCTTTACACCATCAATTGCTGTCCGTTTCACACATGACTTCGGTCATTATACTGTCGGTAAATGGAGGCAGAATACCATTTTTCATGACTTTCTTATTCAGCTTTCGAAATCGTTCAGATGCATGATTTATGCTTAGGGCAAGTTAATTTGGCGATCTGCTATCCATAGAATAGTTTATCCGGAACACAGATAAAACGGCCTTTCTTGCTATTCTGAGGGCCTCCACTGAGGGAATGTTAAAATGCCTCTTTGAAAAAATTGAGAAAAAAATTGTTTACGGCGTGTCCGGGAAAGGAGTTGCGAACATTCATGTATTGTAGGCGGCGCTTATCAGACAAGGCTCCAAGTAAACTGCCTGGGCTACATGTACTTTCCGACCGGAAGTACAGCTGTCCTTGTTGGGGCAATTATCAAGGGTATTTAATTATAATGATCGCAAGATAATTTTCGTCGGCATTTAGTTGACTTTGTGTCCTATTTTCCTACAACTAAAATTAAATATTCGCCGCCAGACAGTATTGGTTAGTTTTCAACGTTTGTACACCACACCCTTGGTAGTCATTTTTGAATATGATATACAAAGTTGACTTTGCAATATAAAAACTACCGAACAATCCTAATTCAAATTAAATTTTCTCTATATGCAGGACAACATAAATTAGCAGTTACATAATGACAGTGTAAAGAACGGGACAAGCATAGGCCCTTGACGAGTTCGAACCCATTTTTCTTATTAAACTTTTTGGTTAAATAAGGGTCTCTAGTCAGCCTACTGCATGAGACTTACACGGTTGTTCGCCTCTGATACCTGCTTGACAAGAAGTAACACTCATAACCCGCTTTTGATTTGTGGGTTAACGTCACACCTCCACTCTGAGTGAACTTTCGCTTTATTCGGACAGGATTCAGTCCTCTGCAGTGAGAAATTCCCATGCCTTTGCAGTTTTGAATTTTCTACCATCGTCTTAGGGGATTTGTACTCTCATTTTTTTGAAGCAGTAGGTCCTTGCTGAGTGTCATTTGGCGTGCTCAAGAGTTTGTGGTAGTATTGGATATCGTAAAACAGCCTTTATAATATTTTCATTGCAAAACGAAATTGTTGAAGTCTCAAAACAACTGCTTTTCCAGCCTCATGACCTTGAAACCCAGCTACGCAACAAGGTAAGTGAAAAGGACGCAGATTCTCAGTCAGCTCAGTAAATTTCTTGAACCAACCACGCTAGGCGGTTCATTACTTCAAACCTCCCTGGTACCCATTTCGTCAGCCCCACTAAAAGTTGGTGGTATCGTGGTTAACTGCCAGAGAATGGGCACACATTCACAGTCGGTTGAGGTTCAAATGTAATCAAAATAACAGCGCACCACAGTATTCAGAGCGACGTAGCTTAATACAACAGGACTAAGTGACTGCGTCATCTGTCGGTCCGAAGCTAGAGTGCACAAACAAATTATGCGAACTAAAAGTAAGCAATGAGTAACCATATTTTTTCACCAGATTTCAAGTCACGACTGCTATAGGGGCGAGGTTGCAAACAAGCAGAACGCATGAGCGCGTGAGGAGCAGGGGACCGCGCAGAGAGGTTATTCACCAGCACAACCTATAAGAGATTCTCAAGTTTTTTTGTGAACACGAAGCGAATTCTGCGGAATGGAACTATCACAGATCAATAGTTCTTACCGTCATCGCATAGACTGTCACCACCTCGATGTCACGACAAAACCTCCGAAGAGGTATTTCCAATGTTGTTCGTGAATCATCTGTTAATCGCTGCGGTGGTTCAATTGCTTGAGCGATTCAATAGGTTGAAATGTTAGCGACCAGAAGTCTAAGGGACTTAGGCTACGCCAATTATAGGTTCTTTAGCCACATTCGTTTGTTAGACGAGACAGTTCGCCCCATTTATTATGTTACTCAGCACGGGCACTGTCAACCGGTTGAGCTGCTTACATGGGCGTGCCCAGTAATACAGGTCAAGCCGTAAATTTCGTCTCGACACGCTTTCTTGAAAAAATTTTTGTTTGTCTTTACAGCAAAAGCAGTCTCGTTATAACAGCACAACATCTAGGCGGCAGTTTCGAGGCATTTCCACGTTGGAAGTGTCGCTCAGTCTTAATCCCTCTTTCTTGTCATTATTGGTACACAACAGTACCCTCCAACAGTCGAACCCTGTCTTCATGCCACAGGTTGCCCGGCTCTCCTTGTCACTGGTTATATGCAGAGCAGTTATTCCCCTGCAGTCCTGGTTTTAGTGCTGGCATCAACAATGTTCTTCATCTCATCGCTATTGTTATACATTCACTAGAAAGTAACAATCGTCAAACCTATTAGCCATTACGCTGGTCAGTCTTTTCTGAACCGAGGAATCGTAGCATAGGCCTCTCCGACATAGGCGACTGTCTTCTCTCGCCATTAACTTGGTTTCATGAAGTATATACTAGAAATTACTCATCGCCATGATAAAATTGTCTGCCTAAACTCTGGTTTCAATAGTTTGGTCTCAAATATATAGGCCCGGCTGGACACATAAAATCTAGGCACTCTAACAGTATGTGACCTCGTGAGTAAATATACATGAGAGAAGACTTCTGTTATCCCACAGATTTGTTGTTCTATTAGCCATAATCCCGTCGAATAAAACACTATTCTAATTATAATATTTTATATATTACATTAGGAACGCACATTATAAGTTAAGGACTTGGTTTTTTCCCGCTAACTACCAGTGGGAACTGCTCGCGGATTGTTTTTAAACAATAGAAAGAATGTAGTCGGGGATACAATTTTCAAACTAGGTCCCAAGTCTCATGGTCAAGGAAACTGCTGATATCCCTGGTTTTTTTTCATTTTTCAATTTAAAATTTATCCTACAGCCTTGATCTGCCAGCAAATACGGCCCCTGATTTGGTAAGCTTTAGCATATTTGGGCCTTTTGAGACTTGTTTTGGTGGTGCCTTATCTTCGAATTTGCAAACGCGTTTTTGGGCATGCTACGGTGTGGTTTGAAACGCGACTAAGAAACGAACTTTTTAAAGGTAGAATTTAAAGCATAATTCTCAATAAGCGCCTACACAAAGAAGCTCTTTTTCCTCATCTCCTTTTCTATCCCCTTCAGGATTTTGTTGCGCTTTTTGCTCAAGACCGGGAGCTGGGTAGAAGTTCTTTTGAGTTTTTCGGATATCCTAAGTATTCCACCTAAAATCAACCAGATAACTGCCAGGCTCACGTAATTCATAGATGTTTTGGCAGATTTTTAATAATTCATACTAATTCAAATGGGAAGACTCTGCGCCTCGGTGGAATTCGAACCCACGACAGCAAGGGGAAGGCCTTGGTACAGCCCACGTTCTAGCCACCTGAACCACGATGTCCACCAAGGGAGGTGACTTCAATCACATTTGGGTCAAGTTACCCGTCCAACTTACTGCAACGTCTGGAATCCTACTTTGGCAGTCAGCTTACTGTATCCCGATTTCGTGGATTGCAGACGTTTCTCTGATTTGCTAGTTAAGGAATCCTTTTTCCACTTGTAACACCTATAAGATCTTCAGTGTCTAGGGTCCAAACTATTGATTTGGCGTCTAGTTAAAAATTTAGCCCCATCTAATTGTTTCTAATGCTTTTGAGGTTTTTAGTGAAATTTACCGACAGTTTAAAATACCTTTGATGATCGTTCTTCCGTAAAATGGTCAAGTGGGCAAAGGAAAGTTTAAAAATTCAAGGGACAACATCTTGTTTTTTCTTACTTTGTGGGTATGAAGACTGAGAGTCCGCAATGATTTTCAGCAAGAATATATTTTCGGAGTTTATGAGAGACCAGAGATCCTCATAAGTACGCAACTCTTTCTGCGAGATCACCACCAAAAACCGACCTCTAGAATTTTCGTTGAAGAACCTATTGCTAAACCGTCGCAGTCTAGATGGTAGTCTGTTAAAGACAGGAAGAATTATACGCCGATTAATGCTCACAACTGGCTAACCTGACCGTAATAACCTGAAGGCTGACAAGCTGGCGTGATTTCGATGTGTCCGTGGTCAATAGCGGTATTAAAGCAAACGCTGTCAGACTGGTTTAGTCGCCTTTTACCCATAGTTCGATTACCAACTGTCATAAGCACTACGGCATCACTCGATTTCAGTATAGAACGAAAGTGTTTGTGTGACCTGACTTTTCCGCCAAGCACTTCTGTTATTCCATCCTGATTTTGCCTTCCTTTTTAGTGATGGTCTAGAGGTTGTCGGAAGGACATCGTGTGCTCCAAAAAGCACGTCATTTCCGTTGGGAATAGTAACCTTCTGCTACTCGAAGCTGTGGCCATGTGTGTTTCATTCTTCTCATGTCAGTTCCAACAGGTCTCTGTTTTCCGAAAGGATTTGATAGGAAATTCAGAGGGGCGAAAAAGTTGAACATGCCACTTACTGAGTCACCTGAGGCATACTAAAAATATTAAGTTTCCAGGAGTAAAGACTGAATGAAAGAGATGTGCCACGATGTCAAGGGGCAAATATGCCCCCCCCCCCCCACCGTCAAAAACCAGTCCAAACATTCCAAACGGAGGACGGAGCTCATTCGCTCCGAGGACGCAACTAAACGCCTAGATTCCATCCTATTTACGAGGTCCAGATTTAAGGATCAAAAAGATGCGTTAATTGAGATCGACGCCAGAGGCGCGCCACAAAAAGCAAGTATTAATATATCAAAGGACTGTCTATTTCTCATCGATTTGTTTCATCCTAAAAAGCTTGCAATAGATACAATATGGTCATCTATTAAATAATGGTTTTTAAATAACAATTAACTGAAGTGGCCGTAACATCCAAATATGCTAACAGAAATTTAGTTGTGTCGCGGCATCTTCCTACTCACCATTATGTTACAAAAACTGTTTAGTGAGATTCGGGTGCCGCCTAAGTATCCTCCAATATTTATTGAACTTCTGTTCCACACCTTCCAAATCTCTTTCTGTTTAGCGGAAACTTCATTTCTAAGGCTCTATTTACAAACCATACACAGTGAGCTTGGTTCGATTCAAAGACAACTGTTGTTAGCGGACAACGCGTAAACTGGCCGATGTGTCTGGAACCAGTCGGGTAATATCAAATTATCAACCAGTGCCAAGGCTACATCTCCCGTTGCACCCACTGAAATGCCGTAACTGCATAACCAAGTGTCTGTTTTGTCCGTCTAAAAAGCTTCAACATACGACGTGCCTTGCATACGGGATAGCACGACTGACGATTAACGTTACCTTGAGGTGCGCATGGCCTATGTAGACCACTTGAGAGAACTTGAGACTAGCTGACTGTTCTCTTCTCTGTCTAAATCTCAGGTCACCTTATCCTCATTACAGGAAAGCAAAGTGGTAGCTCTTGTGAGCGAAGTATTTTCCGAGTATACAGAAGAAATATTTTTTTTCTCTGACATTTGCACTGAAAGAAGGCCGGTATATTTAAACGGAGATTTAGTTAGCTCCCAACAGCTGACAGTTAGAGTACTTGGGCAACCTTACAGATGACCTAGAATGTTTGAATGGTTTCTAGCTTACTTCATTTTCTCAAATATGACGAACATCAAGCACCGGGACTCTGTCTTACTTTTCTCCGACGGCAGCCCGCATACGAAAACGAAGGTTTAAATTTGTGAAGAGCTGAAAACTGAAATTTCCTTTGTTTCTTGTGGGCTCTCAGTGCATGCATTAAGTTTCACCATTGTACACATTATTTCGCCTCTCCATTCTTTCATTAATTAAATCACTGGCACCAGACACAACGTGTGTCCCAAAACTACAGCTCTAGCTAGTTGTACATATAGAGGCCCAAGGTTATTACGCAGTTCGTTGGCCTCAAGATGTATTGCCATCTTTTAAAGCTTTTTGCAATTCAAATTAGTTTAGATCTGGTTTATAATGACGGCCGAGATATATGAACCTTTGTGTTTGAGGTCTTTGCTGTGACCGCTGACATCATTGAATATCTCCTATTCCTTGTGCGCATAGATAGCGTATGGGATTTGGCTACACCTGAAATTGACTGAATCTTGTTTCATAATGATACAGACTTTATCTGTAAAGAAATGAGTTTAACCATAGTAATACAATCAGCCCAAGATATTTTTCACTCCCGTTTAATCGTTACGGTAAAACTAGCCTGATTTCGAAAGACCAAATGGCGAGCATAAGTGCGCTGCCGACAAATTCTTGGAAAAACATACCCTCTGGTTTGAAAGGTTTTAGCCTTATGTGAAAGTTCACCAGAATTTGAGGATCTCCGAGATACCGACCGCCTGTCTAAGTTTACAAGCAGTTCTGTGACGGCATCCTTTCACTGCTTCCGCAGTCCAAATATGCTGGCATCAAGTCACATCCAAACTAAGAGAAATCATTCCATACAATGTAAGTTCGTCACAATGTCTATGATAAAAGTCGATTACCCGACTAGGAATGCCTTTTACAGAATTCTGGCGTCGCACTTGGGGACTAATTAAGGATTCAGCGTTCATATCACGGGGGTTTACAATAAACCCTATTGCCTAAACATGATACTAGATTGAAGTTATTGCTTCGAAATTCGGAGCCAAATGCGATACTATGTCAGAGATACCATTATATGCTCCCCACTCAGAAGCAATAAAGATAGTACACTGCGTTGTGCACGGATGCACCATGACTGAAAGCCTTCTCTTCCTCGAAGTAGGTGCCGCGCCAATAAGTCTATGGTTTCAACAATAATCGAACTTGCCTTGTTTAATTTCCGGGGAAATTAATGCTCGAACTTGGAGTAAATCTTTCGGAACGGGCCTTTTCAGGCACGATCCAAAGTTGCGTCAGGCAGCAGCATAAGATCTGCGAAACACGCGCGTCTGGGCTTTTAGCTAATACCTGTGTTGTTAGTATGGTAAATCATTGCACAATAACCCAACTGGCCAGGGATTGATATATAACTTCAATGAAAGCAAATTCAACTTCGAATTAAAGCAAAAGTTGGACACCGCGTCAATCCCACTGAATTAGGATATTTGGATTGCGTTCTATTTTTGAGAGAATATGCTGGGGGGATGGTTCGGATATCCAGACTTACGTTCTGTTTCTACCATGTTTCCTGCTCCTCCCATTCATTCGAATGTAGAAACTAAAGGGGCTAGCGAAATCCATCGTAGACTGTATATTCTCTGCTCTTCCGGATACTTACGTTAGTTAAAATACATGAAATTGGACGACAAGCTACAAGGAACTTTCAGTCTCGGCTACTTCAGAGCAAATTCATACCAGAGTGCGTACGTGCAACCGTTGTTTCTACGTGAATTAAAATCTGAAATTTAATTCACCCAAAAGTAAACCGGATTGTACTAAGAAGTCGTCGTGTTCTGCCTGCGGAAGGGCAAGTTTACCTCCGTTCTCTGTCCTTTGCCATCGTTCACAGAAATCCATCTGTTTCTTTTGTTTTTGATTTCAAGATAAATTGGCTCAAATGTAGGCCACAAGCCAAAACAAAAGCTTTTCCGAATGGCATTTTATACCTAGGTTTTAAACAACTTCTCATTTTTAATGCGATACTGTCGGAGTGCTAAACTGAAGTACTTATTTTGTGAGCAGGGTGCCTCTGGTCGTCAAGGAGGTTAAAGTCAGCCGTGACTGCGTGTGGGGCGCAATGAGAAATTAGTTTGTCCAAAACTTACACCTAATCACCAGGCTGACGACCTTCGGCAAATATTGTCGACCCTACTTAGCCAAAATTGCTGCAGTATATATATTTTCCGAAATATGTTGATGAATTAGCATTTTTATAAGCCGCTTTGTGCAATGGCAGGCTGAATGATGGGATTTGCATTAGTTGCCATAAAGCGCCTCCTGTATCATGTTTACTTAAGCCAAGAATAAGTAGGCTACATGAATTTAGCCAATGCCGCAATGTCTTGATGCTTGAATGCCTGCGCCATGCGGAAGCTTTTGCTCCACACAGAGCAGAACCGGATTCCACAAACTGCTCTTTCAAATTCTTTGGAATATAAATCAATAGTTAGAAAGAAACTGCTTTTTTGTGTAGAGAAGCCGTGAGTAAACTTGAAATTCGTACTGCCGCCTCAAACTTTGCCCCCGGAGAGACATTATGCTCTTCTGGAACATAAACATCGAAGTCTGATGAAAAACAATTCGTTTTACGCACCTGATATCTGGGAGGCTTTAAGGGAGAGGGTGGTAGTCAGCGCCTGGTAGTCTTCCATTTTGTGAGAAGTTTTCGCGACTGGTAAAAAAAACCCTCACTACAAGGGGTGTGTGCTACTGGCTTGTAGATTATGAGGTTCAAATTATGGGTAAGGCAAAAACAAAAAAGGCAATAACAGACAGCGCTGCTGGTGGTGTCACCCTCCTCGGTAAACTGAGGTGAAAAGCTATGCTGATTCATTTTTATATATTTCAGAGGTAGGCTGTATGATGCAATCACTGCCTAATTGAGATTGGGTAACTGTCGCATGAATTCATCATTCTGATGATTTTGTGCAAGGTTCCGCCGGCAAAAGCCTAGTGACGTTTCAGATAGTTGTCCTACTTCAATCTAAGCTCTTCCGTAATAAAGGTCGCCGCATATGACGAAAAAGTTTTTCGCTTTTAGATGGCAAACTGTCTCGAATAGAAAAGGAGTAATAAAATGCTCTGTTGGCTAGTCACCATTATTATAAGTCTAGATACCAGGGTAGAGATAAGTGGAAGATGATAGTAGTTTAATAGTCAAAGACAAAAATACGGAATACGGGTTGAATTTGCTAGGATTAGCTATCGATTTCTCGGTGGACGAAATAGGGCTTATTGGAGGATCAGTTTTTGTTAGTTTCTGTTCAGCCGATGTCCTATATGCTAATTCCCTCTGCCGATGAAGATACGAAATATGCACTGTGGAGCCAGTTTGTGCCGTACTAACGTTCAACGGGCGGTTTTTTAACTTTCATCTGTTTGCCCACACATAGTTAATCTAAGTAGCTCAGGAGTATTCTGTTGGCAATCAATTGCCGAATAGTTCAGCAGCTCCTGTTGGGATTAAACGACAGGAGCAAGATACCTAAGCAATGTTCGATTTTTAGTCGCGTTAATGATTCCCTTTTAATGTTAGGGGGCGCTCACCGATCGTTCATACGGAACTCACTCGTTCCGTTGTGCCTTAAGGGCTCTCTCTCGAGCCCAACCAGCAGCCGCGCAGCGGCGCATGATATATAGGCAGAATGATATTACCGACAAAGACAAGGGAGACTGGAATGGCCATTTCTGGCTTATTAGCCGTCGTCAGCCAGCCATACCCAAGCCCGAAGTGTGGAACACCCGAGCCTCGAACTCGCGACCTGTTGGTTTAGAAGTCAACGCCTCTACTCACCCTTTTAGTCTTTGTGAGTTAAGCTAGTTTGTGAGTTAATCTAGTATAAATGATACTTGGGACTACATTTCTGTGTGCGGCGGGAATTTTTATTTATCTTCCAGGATTGTAATAATCTTATACAGTCGTAATTGTTGCTCTGTTAGACCTCCGATGTCGGAAGATTCAATCGTACGAAATCATGGTCTTCTTCGTTGTGACGTCGTCATTCACATCCATCCCACCAAACTTGGACCGCAAAGTCTTGCGCAAGAGACTTGAAGAGGCGTACCCATAGACCCAGAATGCACTCAAAATTGGGCACCTCATTAGGCCGTTTGAATTCTTCAAACAAACTTTCTGCACTTTTGCTGGAGAGATCCATGAACTCCAATGGGCTCACGGTTACCCGATTTAGGGGCAGAATTGGTCCTACAGGAATTATAAAAGATCGCCTTCATCCAACATGAGCCGGTATTTTGGCGCTGTTACGTAGACTACACGTTCGTCATCGTAAAGAAGGACATGCTTCAACATTTCCTCAGCCAGCTCAATGCAGTCTTCCCTGATATAAAATCCACGAGCGAAGAAGAACAGGAATAGAGTTGCTCTTCCTGGATGTGCTTGTCAGACGAAACCTTAATGGTGAACTTGAAACGATGGTTTATAGGAAGGCCACGAAAATCACACAGCTTCTCGGTTTTCACAGTAACCATCCGGTGGCTCACAAGCAAAGCTGTGTGAAGACGCTCTTCAAACTGATCCAAACTCATTGCAGCAAATCGGAGGATAGAGCACGCGAGGCCCGTTATCTCCGCTACCAGTTTGTGCAGAATGGCTATCCGAGGGCACTCATAAGTCGTTGCCTACGCGGTGTCCACCACAGGACTTGAACATCAAAACCACCGACGATACGGCATTCTCTGCCATACATCAAGGGCGTTTAAGAAGCGACCGAGCGTATTTCTGCGGAGCTAGGTGTTGGAATTGCACACCGCCCTAAAGTCACCATGCGCAGTAGGGTCATGAAAATCAAAGACCGGTTAAAGCCTGAAGAGCAATTTGGAGTAGTGTATCGCATTCCGTGTCAAAATTGTCCTTGTAACTACACAGGACGGACTGGACGCCTGCTCGGATCGCGCATACACGAACAAATGCTGGCTGTGCGACGAGGCGATGCATTATCACAAGTGGCCGCCCCCGCCTACGAAATGGGTCACGAGTTTAACTTCGCAGCCAGCAAAATAGTCTTCCACGCAGGAAACAAAACAGGCCGAGAATTGATTGAAGCCTCGGTCTCGGATGAGAACTTGGTCAATCGATTTATCGGTCTGGCGTCGGCGTCCAGGGTCCTGCTTAGTCGCTTCCTATTCTGCGCCGTCGGTCGATGATTGGCCCACGTGTCTTAAAACTGTCGCTTATTCTGTTGTTGCCACTACATCTGCCGATGGACTCTTGTACGAGTGTAAAAGCTCAGGACAATAAACAACGTGTTCCTGCGCTCGGCTCTTCTTATTCACTTATGCATACACCTGGAACTCGAAAGTTTGCCTTCATTCGTGGACGCAAGATTGTTTGATACTCAAGTAACTCATAGCTTTGTTTGACAAGAAACGTTCCTAATCTGTTTCTCCAAGGTTTGTGTTGATGAACCGACTGCGGTGTCCGAATCGAAGATCAAAAATGCCTGACGCTGAACTAGATACCTTGCCAGCCTGTAAGCTGGGGTGCTTTGGAGCGATACGATGGTTTGGAAAGGGACGTCATCTTTGGAAAAGCCGTTTAATCGGACAAAAACCCTTTCATTTACTCTACTTACGCGTCGGCCGATCGACCATATTCACCCAAACTCCCTTTAGTCAGAAAGGTCGCACTGTCTCGCGTGTCAATATTCTTACGAAATTGATTATGAGTGAGACATAGAAGTGACAAATATTAAGTGGGCTTCTAGACTCATAGAGAAGTCTTCCTGTCCAACACAACAATGGAGCGCCCTCGCCCAAGGGTATGCCATCTTGTTCTTTGTCGGCCTTGAGTTCGCCTACTACATCACGCTCGTCATTGGGAAGTACTTCGCGCAGCCCACAAGTCATGAGACGCGACCACGACTAGTGTCGGATATTGTTCTCCATCTCGTCTGCTGCTTCCGTATGACTGGCAACTGACTCCAACCCTTCAGTCGTGTTGAGTGAATCTGCATGCCGTAATACCTGCACTTGCCGCTCTGTCAGTATCTTTGACGACAGGTGGTGAATCAGTTTGTCGTTTTCAGATGACGTTGGGCCAGACAGTTTGTGGACGTTTTTTCAGATCTGAGTGGTCTATTTCGCATAACTCGTGGACTTGTTCAACCATCCTCTGCTGAAGCAGTTTTGCGACGCACCTTGTCTTCCCTTGGTCAATCCTCTTACGACACTTGCGAGGCCTCGAGTGGCATTCTAGAAGGAGAACTCACACTAATTGTCTGCCATATCTAAATAATGCGTCTTGCCAGCTCTATGAGTATTGGAAGCTACTGTTAAACACATTTCGGCAACAGGCTCATGTCGAGACATCCGTACACATATCGGACCTACACACAGACTGAGGCTTCTTGAAGAGTAAAAACTATCCATCTTCTAGCCGATTGTAGCCGATTGCATTATAAGGAGTTTGTTTGACTTCTATTTGTTAAGAAGAATATTTATCATAGACGTTTATTCTGGAGGCGTTTTTGCTTCTATGCTGCGATCTCAGTGTTAGACAAGCTCACGAAGGGGGGCGGAAAAAATCTTCTCACGGCAAACAATGCCGATTGAAATTGTCAAAAAATTCCGAGAACCGGTGCTTCAGATGACCGTCATATTCAGTTGGCAATCAGTTTGACAATCAACAGTGGACACTAGCAACAACAACGTATCCACCAGTACCGTGAAGCTGAGCTCACTGACGTCGAATGGACACCATTATTTTGCAAGACAACGTCCCTCTTCACTGTTCTAAAAAAACTTGATCCGCACAACGCTAAATATGATGGTCTTTTTTTCAAGACAGTATCCAGCTTTTTGACTTTCCGTCTTGAAATCATGTTTTTCGTCCGTCCATCATCCCCGACCTAAACCCATTGGACTCATTTTAGCTTTCTTAAAAGGCGATAGTTCAAGACAGGGTAAATTTTTTGATTGAGAGAAATTCGATGTTATGCTCAGGAATTACCCAAACCGACCTAACATAGACTTCAATAGATATGCTATCTCATTAAATTTTAATCGAAGTTCCAAAATGCGTTTTGATCCTGATGGATTACTTAAGTGTGGCTGTGATATTGATTGTCTTGTAACATAATCCTGCGATATTTCAAACACGCCAGGATGTTGACCTTTGAATTTATTTCTTCTCCCCAGTGGTTTTCGATATCATTATAAATGTGAATATAGTGTATGGAAAACATGCAACAGATGCTTTTTTCTTGTGCTCATTCAGTAGAAAATTGTGTCTTCTGAAAAATTTCTACCATAGAGGAAAACATCTTTGGATCGTAAAAAGGTTCTGATCATGAGATTTTTTAAGAGCGTTAAATGCTCATTCATACACCATCGCATTGAACGTCTATCAGTCCTACCTATGAACAGCGCAGCCTGGTTTATCTTTATGGCATAATTTTGTGAACGCTATGTAGCCTCTTTCTAACGACATAGAGAAATCTGCAACATTCCTCTCATGGAATGTATGCAGCGGGAAGTTTGGTAACCCTGCAAGCGAGTATAACGGCAAGTTGAACAAAAAATATTCGGGAATCAAAAAAGTTTTGAAAACCGAAAGATATTCTTCTTTCGAATAGATGCTTTGAAGATGTAGTCTGTCGCCAGATGAGCATGAGAGAGAATTTTTTGTGCAAGCTTTCTATAAAATATATTCGAATGTTTAAGGACGTCAAAAATCGACGGAAAAATTCATGCTAATTAAGTAGTCAGTTTCACGGAATGTAGTTTTTCTTGACGGCCAGAAAGAAATACATTCAAAAGCGAACATCTGGCATATCTGAGGTATTGCGGGATTATGTCTCAAGAAAATCAGTATCTCGGCACCACTTGAGTGTTCCATCCTGATCTGAGATGCGTTTCAGAATTTCGGCTAACACTGCAGGACAGCGGTCACGGCCTGGACGTTGTATGTTCTCTATGTCACTCCATGCCTTTTATTAAATCCTCAGTGTGGTCCGGTAATGCGAAGCGCTGGATTTTTTAATGA
>CACRXP010000037.1:463044-489250 GCA_902702965.1 Spirometra erinaceieuropaei | reverse complement strand
CCTCGACCCTAAAACTAGATCTAGCCCCTCTTCCCTGTAGGTTACCGCAAGGCCGCTTATAATACGGTGGTCCGTAAACCAATACCCAACCTACAATTGGGTGGGTCTTTAATTTGTCGTTGGACCCCCTAGAATTTAGAAAACTGCACTGAAGTCAATTGCACAATGGAGGGGTCCCGGATAGATGCTCAGTGTGGGAAGTTTCATTTATCGCTGCTGGGCACTATTTCAGAAAAAGAAGGCAGTTCTTCGGTTTCAGTCGGATGGAATGGCTTAACACCCTATTTCCGTTCATACTTCTTTGTGAATATGTTTAGACTGGCTTGACGAAGAAGACCTCACTCAAGTATCGTAATAAAAAGCGATTTGCGGCATTTCAAGGGATGTAGTCTTTGTGTACAACGAAGAATTTGATTTAAAAATTTAAAAATTACAATGATTTGAAAATCGTTTTGCTCGCACGCAAGGTGAACGGTCCCAAATGGCGAGCACAATTATATTGAAAAAACAACCCAAAGGAAAAGCAACTTTTCTGTTATTCACGAGCAGAAACTTCTAAAGGTCAGTGGTTTGATTTTGTGAGTTGATTATTCTCTTTCCCTTCGCCCTCAAATGGGCCACGCGACGGAGACGCTGGATCAACACAGGGGCTAGATCGCAGTCCGACAGACACTATTGGAAACGTACAAAATGCCAGCATTTGAATGTGGCGGCACGCCCAGTTGCAGGTCTACGCCGCGCCATTCGGTATCCGGGCCGACCTCCTTGTATAAAATTCTGACCAGCGCACGATGGGGACGGAGGAATGTGATAGTGCGTCTAGGTGCGTGTTCTCTCTGTGACAACCACCTGCGCCCCCAATTCCCTCCGACTTTCTTGATCATGTCATAAGACTGGGTCCAGGTGGAGAATGATAAATTGCGGTAGATGCTGTGCAAGTCATTATAGACGAATTCACGCGTGAGCCCCCGTTCCTGCTTCCGCCCTGTTATAGAGCACATGGTGGGCATCGTCGGCAACGACGGTTGAGTCACCGTGCCTTTGCAGTTTGCATCTGCCGTCTCCTAGTGTAGGGCTCATTAGTATTTGAAGCATTTACCACTCTCTTTTAACTTCTGATCACTAACATATATTCTTTTGTTTTCTCGCCATTCATTTGTAAGACTGACTTTTACTTTATTTTTTAAAAGTGCATGCGGCACAGCTTATTTATTGCTAGCAATCCTGGGTCGTGAAAACATCCTACTTTTTTAAATCACTCAAGCCCTGTGGTGAACGCATAGGTGGAAACGTCTACCAGATTAAACAGATAACCCCAACCGTCGTCCAACTCTGTGTCACTCATAAACGGCATTATATCATGATAGGTTTTATTTTTCCGTTTTTGTCCCTTTTTATTTTACCACTTCAGTCTTTATTCTGGGCACTATATTATTATTTCTACAGTACTTTCTGCTGCAAAGATTTCGACATTACCAAGGACAGAATGCGCGATTCTCCATTCGGTTTTGGTGATGCTAGTTTCATCATGCAAACTTGTCTTTGCATTAATAATTACCTCGAAATAAGCTGCTGATGGTCACATTTGCACTTAAAGAAGTGAACTATCCTGCGGATTTTTTTTACTGGCCTTACGTTTCGGGTGTGTGTTTGAGGCCGTCGTCAGAAGCCAAAAATGATAAAGACAATATAAATGCAGGGAACGCAGTATTTATAAGGCTATTACCCGCGCAACCACGTACCTGTAAGATTGGCCGTGTCCACATTCACTGCGAATTGTCGTAACGTAATAGATAACTGTCAGAGTATTCGCTCCCGACTCATTAATTTCCGAGTTTTTGTGATTAAGTTGAATAATCTGCTTGATGATTAATTCACATTTTTCCCCTACATATCACACCTTCGAACGGCCTTCATTCCCGCGCAGTAAATGCGTTAACGTTGCATATGCAGGATGTGATTGCACTTGTTGATCGGCAGGGACTGGAGAACCAGGACGCAAACAGCTTGCGGCTCACCCTATTGCTGCCTCTTGTGGATAGTTCAGTCCCATGAGACTTCTAGACATGGTAGGGTCTTGTCGACTTCGCCGTAGCTTACGAATTTTTGTCAATACTCCGTAAGGCTGGTGCGTGTGTAACTTTCCTCTTCCTTAGGAATTTTCTCTTTTTCCCAACGCAATTACTCTGGCCCCGACTACATCTGCTGCCGTGAGTGGTCTCTGCCGTTTCTCCCAGTGGCGGCTGATTTCTCGGGTCCGTCACTTGGTCCCATCGCCTCAGATGTGACCTACTGGGTAGTTGCCCCTCCGGTTACGACAACCCTTGGTGAATATGCGCAGGGTTACATTTGGCATTTAGGTGATTGGGTAGCTATTAAACCTAACTAGTATTGTTCCCCTCTTCGTCTTATGCTGTCTCTGTTACTTTTAGACTCTGACAAAAGCTTTGAGCTCAAATCCCAAGACACTGGCCACTGAAACTCGAGTTCTTGCGTTCGAATTTGTCTCTGACTTTTTATCTGTAACTCACCTTTATGTAACAGAGCACTTTCAAAACACTATGTACCTTTTAATCCCTCTTTCTGTTAGATCGTCTCCTTTCAATCAGAACACAGTTTTTACATGAGTTATTCTTGGTAAAGTGGGTGACGCTATACGAGCGTCCGTCTTTTCCTGCAGATCAAGTAATTACTCTGAGCTCTAAAATTGCCCCTATGGCCTGCTCCACCATCCCCTACTGTTCTGGCGAGATCAGCTCTCGACCATTGACTGAGATAGGTATTGTTGTTGAAAAATAATGCCGAAAAATTACCAGTGCGAACTAGTTATTTACGAGCATTTTAGATGTACATAATACAGTTTACTTTGGGCGTTTCTTTGGTCAGTTTGCGTAAGAAAATGTAGCATACCTTTAGGCGAACGGTTAGTGCAAGTGAGAAAACACATCGAAAAAGACAGAACGCTCCTAAATTCTTGTTAATTATATATAATATGTAGTTATGCTTGTCATGACCATGCAGTTTATATTCACCGAAAGTAACAGTTCAAGCTTGGACTTTGACACGACAATGAACGGCGAAATTCCGACACAGAGATTAGTAATAATCGGTCTGTGTGTTCATAATTTTTGTTCGAGATAAGACCACAATCTAAACGTTTTCCTTTATCTTGTATACTGAGAGACTTTCTAAGCATTTATCGTTCTTTTAATTCAAACAAACTGGTAATGATATCCAAAACCGAGAAAATAACAATCGCATAAAATGAAGTAAAAATCGAAAGGCAAAGGGACCAATCAACTGGCAATCAAACTGCTGTTCAGTTATGGACGGATGGAGAAGAAAACGACTATAAACAGAATCTCTCCCATCGTGAAAACCGACTGGTGCCCACCATTGGGTAGCAAACTTTGATCCGTTGTGATTTCCAGCGAGATGCTGTAGTATTTACCTGTGTCAACACCTCCAGTACCGTTGTATAACATATAGCTTTGGTTTTTTGTGAGCGTGCCTTGCAATACTACATAGTTGTCAGCTAAAACGATATAGACACTTATCGGCTTATATATAGGGTACTCAGTTTTAAACTAATATGCCAAAATATATTCGTACAAAAATGAAAATACAAGGCATTTCGACTGTCTCCGCTGTACAATTCGTCTCATAACGAACCTAGCAGACAACGTGAAAAGGGCAGAAATTGGCCAGGTACGTTGGTGGGACAAGTGACTCTGAACTCAAAAGACATAAACACAGTTTTAACATTTTCAATCTGGCTATGTTACCTTTCCAACAGGCGAAAGGGTAAGGGGTTAAATCGATCTACTTAACCTTTTTGAAGATTCTATTCCATTCAGTGGAGTTTGTGATCGCAAACGTAGAGGTTCCGAATTTTCACGAATTCGACTAATTGTGACTTTCACCTTTCTGGTGCTACGTATTGGTAATATACTAGTTTAACTATAGCAACGAAATTTGTTGATCATTTACCTTCCGTGATGCAAACACGCGTTTCTTTGTTACAGGGCAGCACTGGGACCCACGTCTAAAATACAGACCAAAATTATTCATCTTCTCAATTAATGCATTATATACATCCAACTGCTATTAAATGTAAGGAGGGTTTTTTATCAAACATAAAAGGACGGAAAACTATAGGGTAAGGGATTGGAACTATTATGTCTCTATCGTATGCACGTAAGCAGCCCTTCTTCACATACATGTATAGTAAAACATAACAATTATGTAAGAGCTGTACAACGAAGATGCATTTGAAAATATTGAATCAGTTCAACTGGACGCTTGAAATTAGCGCATTGTAATCAATTTAGTTTATTGCTGCTTTTTTATTCATTTCGCTTTTCAAATAAGTTGGATCCTTCTTAACTGCATGAAAAATCCTGGATATCCATTCATATTCTCCCAAAAGGTACCTAAAGCGTCAGTCAGACGGCTAGAGGATTCTATTATTAGTCAGGCCAAGAAACAACGTGGAAATTATACTTTATGTGGGTCATTCACTGCTGACACTGACAGCAGTCACCTAATAAGCCACAAACTCAGCTGCGTAAGAGTGCTCTTTGGGATCGCTGAGGCCGCCGCAGTGAGTGAGGGGTGACGGCTGCATGATCTACGGGCTATTTGAGTCACGGTTCTACAGCCCATAGTTCGTCAACAACCGCAATGACCTCCCTGTAGTCGTGCTATTGTTTTGTTATGTGAGGAGGGCGCTGGCGAACATTGCTTGTTGTGGCAGTGTTGGTCAGTGTTGGTCAGTCAGATTTCCGAGTAATTTTAACACCAATAGCCAACACTGATGATTAAAATGGATCAATTAACGACCCTGATGTGGGCGACAAAACCATCATCGCGCCGAATAAGACTATCTGCTATGAATATGGAGCTGGTAAATTTGGTAAAAGTGCTGTGGGTTAGAAACTGCTTTCTGCAATTAATGCAGTCTTTGTGCATTCAAAACCCTTACTTTTTACTGTCTCTGCGGATGGGCTCGGAAATGAAAACGAAACTTCGGATGAACAAAAGTCTTCTACCATCTACTGATTCTCATCTTCCTCGGTATCATTTTATCTTGTGATCAATGATTTAGTTTGCTTATGTTAACCTTTATGTTAAAAAATCTACCGGCCAGCTTTTCCTATTAGTCTTTAATTACTCGGATTTTGTTTCCCAGTAAGATTCTAGTATTGCTATAGTTTTTAAAATTCTTATGCATGGTGTTGTTTGCGCACATAAATTTAACTCAAAAATTATATCCAGTTTAACTTACTTTTACTTTGAATGGAACTGGAACCTTGATATTCATTAGCGAATTTCGCCTGCCATACACTGTCTTATCGCTTGTCGGTTTCTGCGACGTGAAAACTTCTCAAGAAAAAAATTCAAGTACTTTAGATGTTGATTATCACAATGTTAACATGTTTTAGTGTACATAAAGTCAAATGTATCGTATACTATTGACAAGATGCCTTGATGATATGACCCTCTGAATGATGAGTCCTGTCTCAAGATATTAAAACCAATTTTTCAAAGTTTTATGTACGCATGACGGGCACCATGTCGAGAAGTAAACCATCTGATGACATTAAAACGTATGATTCTTAAGAACATCCTCAGTACGGGTTCGAATGAACTGGGTGGCCCAAAAATAAGTGCAGCGTGCACTTATTAATCTTTTCAATAAACGACCGAAAAATAAACCCTTCCCACTACCTGGGAAGATATATGGTTTTCAGGGTTGTTTAGGATAGTCAAGGTTAAAAATCCTGTCTGATGATATGGACAAGCGGGCTGGCCTACCTCCTCTCTGAGACAAGGCTAAAAAACTGTTTGAGGGACGCGCCCTTTTGCGGACATGACATCTATAACAAATTTGGTATGGGTCCTCTGGCGAGTCAAAGAACGCAAAAATTAGCGGCGAACAGGAAGGATACTCAGGTTCTCTTTCTGTTTTCTCGACCATGGAAGCACAGAACGAGCGTTTTATTCGAGGCCTACGATTCGCCTTATGGTGTCATCAAAAGCCCTCTGTTTCATATTAAAGCTACGACCGCTCTGTCCTCCATCTTTAAGGTATTAATATTTCCCAACTGCAGGGATGCAAAACACGACTGACTCCATCCAAATCGTACACTTTATTTTCAACGAGTTAAAAATAAATGTTTGACCTCGGGGCACGTCGACACACATACATCCGCAGCAGTCTTTAGAATAGCAATAAGTCGTTTTAAGGTGCTGGCTAAGACGATTTTGACATGTTTGTTTTCTCCTCATTGCGGTATGAATAAAAGTGTTCGGCATCGAAACCGACCCTTTTCGTTTTCGGGCGGAAAAGCCCGTGACTCAATGGTGGCGTTTTCTCTTCTGCTCAGGCTCCAAAGGAGCCTCTGTTTGGTGAGGAGAAGTTTCAGATTTTGGGCTTGTGCATGATGACTATAGATAATTGTTTCACTCCCTCTCCCACTTTTGGTTAGCTCACTCTTCTTTTGTTTACGCTCAGGGAACTCGCAAAAATACTATTTATTCACGCGCAGACTCATGTTTTTGTTTCAAATAAAATTAGGTCTACGTAAAGACTTAGTTCTTCTTTTCGCCAGGAATTAACTGATCATCTTTCCAAACATTCTGTAGATCTACAGATTTCGTCCATTTTGGTGTAAAGTTATCCAGCCTTTGCCCAGTATGCGCAACCGATCGATCTGTTCTACGTTGACATACTGAAACCCACACTCGAGAGAACCGTTGCCTTCGGAAAAGAGCCTTTTATGCACCAACTTTAGTGTTTTAAAGTCGTCTAAACGGTCATCTAGCACAGAAAAAGGAAATCTAACAAATTTCAATATAATATGCTCGTACATTCGTATTTTAAGTGCAAACAGGACGCTTCAAAAAGTTTTTTGCTTTGTTTACTTTGTTGCTTCTTGAAAGTAATTACCCGTCCGGTAACCCACAAGCTCAACGGCTATTTACAAGGTCGAGTTACACTGCCCAGCATTTCCACAAGGGATCACTCTAAATTGCGCCAATAATGATGAAAACGGTCCTTGTTGCTGGAGAGCAAGGCACGAAACGTTCGCACTTGATGGAAATTCTACATTTTAGGTGTCAAATTGCATTGCATACTGCTGCGTCCTTAGACCCAGGATCAGCCGGTATGCGGTCTACCAACAGGCTTGGCAGAACCAGAAGGTTCGGCACTCCTTCAGGCAAGCTGCAGGAAATAGGATGTCTTTGTCTTTGTCGGTTATACTATTCTGCCTATATATCATGCGCCGCTGTGTGGCTGCTGGTTGGGCTCGAGAGAGAGTCCATAAGGCACAACGGAATGAGTGAGTTCCGTATGATCGATCGGTGAGCGCCCCCTACCACAATGACTAACACTTTTGACCGCCGTGGGCCACCTGTTTCGCACGACTCCCCCTCCTCCCGAAATAACGCCGGGGTCACTACATACGGGGTATCACAACTATGCCTTAATCTTTGATAGCTGCTAGATAGTACTTCCTGTCTGACTTCCATTAGAAGCTTGTTTTGGTTTGAACCACCGCTATGTTCGGAACATGGCTAAAAACACTCAACTTAATATTGACAATGCCCCCGGCAACAACTGCGGCCTGTAACTTCGACAGTTTAAATGTTTATCGGAGCATACTGCCATAAATGTAGAATATTACAAAAAATATAGTCCGTTTTCCGACATAACTACATTAAAAAATTCGGTATTTCGATTTCTCACTGCAAATACTTCTGACCTCTCTTTTCCCTATTTTGTGAGCCATTTCTTGATAAATGCTCTATGTGACGCGAATGCCATTTACGGACCCAAAATGCACTGTAGTTGGTAAGATGAAAAGCCGAATAACGTATAGTATGCCCAATTTAGTAGAACGCACCGAGAGATAACTTTTTTCTCACAGACAGCTGAGCGGTAACATTAATGAACTCTGAGTTAAACAAAGAAAATTTAATGAAGCAATGGTCCGATTCACAAAACGGCACTATTTTAAAACCTCAAGTGTCAACTTGTGGACATTCAAGCGCTCCCATCACCGTTCCGCATTTCTCTTTTAATGCATTCTTTTATAAAAGTCCGCGTCGGCCGAAGTCCAGACGTCATTGGTTGTGCTACGCTTATAGTTTCCTTACATATTTTTTGAGTGGATTATCTGTAAACTAGACCATAAAAGCACTATATGCTTTGGTTTAGGATATCTTTTTATTGTCTTGCGATATCTTGACGAATTTCTGACCAGGTCAGGATTTTCTTTGAATGTTAAATCTGCTCACTGTAAACCTTAATCGCAGACATTTCCTTATTCCTCAGAAATAATTTGTGCCTCAAAATCATGAACATCAATGTCAGCGAGCAATTTCCTTGTAAAACGGGGCGATTTCCTATGAAAAATCTTCAAAACCGAACGTACCTGGAAAGGAGCAACTCAGAAGACAAAGAAACACAACAAGGCCTTCGTATGTCATCTCCAAAACGGGCGTGGGAATATGGCTTGAACTGGTCTCTATGCGCTTAAATTGATTATCGGGTGTGTTTCACTGACCTGTGGGATTTTAAGACTACAGGCTTCGTTGTTTGGGCCTGTAACGCAATGATTCCAACTAATCAGCGGTTAGCAAGCTCATTCCTCTAAGTTCCAGTTAAAGTTAGTCACTCGATGCTAAGCGTGTTTACGATCTAGCGTGTGTGGCAAGAGATACTACAGCAGCCGTTTACAGAGAACAGCTCCGAAGCTTTTTAGCATGAAAACTAGGAGTAAAACAAGGGGCAAATAGTACATTTCCATAAGAACTTATCGCTTCTAAAGAAGGCGTTGTAGATAGACCATCACCTACTGTCTGTAGAGACGCAATTTATGAAAGACGCCTACTTGCGTCCTAACTCTTTCATAGAAATTTCATTTGTAAACTATGGTTGGAAGTTCCGAGCGTTTCTTCAGTGAAAATATCTGGCTCGAATTACTCTCTGCAGTAGTTTCATCTGCCAATGATGGTAGGCTAAATTTGATTAGAATCTTAGTTGAAATTTTTACTCAGGAGTTCTAATTAACCTCCTAATTCACAACTGCCTATTAAGGCAATTAGTAAAGGAATCTCCTACAACATATAAGACATATAAGAATCCACAAAATTTCGAACCTTTTCGGAAAACATGCCCAAGGCTTCGCGAATGATTAAAATTTCGAAGTCTAGTCTAGCTCATTTATAATATATTTCTGCCTTGATAAGTCGTTCAACAAGGTGATAAATATTCGTTTTCGTGTCTTTAAACCCCAGAATTCTGGTTAACACTTGCAAAGCGGCTTTTAACAACTCTATTTAGAACGCCGGGGATCAGTCCTCAAGAAGAGGTTAGACTGTTATTCGGATTTCAAATTCGTCTTACGAGGTACTGGGGCTAGCATCTGACGGTGGCAATTAAATCAGTAGTATCCATTATATTCACCTATATCCGTAATCACGTTCCACTATAGAGACAGCACAAGGGAGAACGTTCAATGCCTGTGAAAGGACGTTCGATGTCAGTCAAATAAATGATTAAAAACCAGTGTGAGCCCACCTGAAACACCCCTCTTACACATTTTCTGGATGAAGACACCGAAGCAAAGTAACAGTTGACTCTTGCTCTCGAGGATTTGCATACTTTCGGAGCGAGGTACCAGTGAAAGTAACACGTTCCTCAATAAAACACTGAACTCAATCATAAAGTGCCAAAATCCCAGAAATCAACTTTATAAATAGGGGTATAAGTGAAAAAAATGGTAGTCAAACTACCCACGCCGTGAGTCTTCGCCCCTAAAAGGGCAAAATACTGTCAGTTAAAATATAAGGAAGTATCTCCATTTATCCGTCGACAAGTGTGCCACGGTGTATGTAGATGACATCGACAGTTCGGCCATCGTGAACGACTATGTCCACCATGTGCCCCACAGTGTGGTTGACGAAGGACGGCGACCTGCACGTGCATTGGTTTGTAGTGATGGCACGTTTGGGCAGAATCTGTCGCACTCTCTCTCTCCCTTCCATCTTGCAGGCACCAGTCCACTGCTGCGGTTGGTCAGTCATCGGATTCGGGGTTTGGGCGCGAGTGGCGGACAGAGATAAACAGCCAGTCGGCGTATGCTACACACCGTTTGGTTCCTTCATAATGTGCCAGAACTCCATGAGGAGAAACGGCCTTAATCTCATCTAGGCGAAGGGGCCATAGAGGTCATGTTCAGAAGGAGCCATCTGATCTGGCTCTCCGCCTTGAGAGGATCAAGTTGCCTAACCAGCTGGCAGACTTCCCAGCCCCGACTTTCAGCGCGTCATCTATTTTATAATGAGAGGTACGCCTAGGTGCCGCATGGGTGGACTGCCCAGAGTTCAACTCACTCTCTCTTCCCTCTCCCGCGCGCCGGTCGGCTGTCTGAGCCTGTCGGCCATCTGGTGTTGATATTGGCTGTAGTAGCTGGCGCGGCGCGAGGCCTCCAGCTTGGCATGAGCGCAGACTGTGTGACCCAATCAACGCGCGTCGTGTCCCTATCTGGCCCCGTCTTGATGCAACACATTTACAGGACAACCCGTTGTGGGGACGCGTAAGCGACCCCAACTAGTAAAACACCATCTTTGCGCAGGACATGAACGAAGTGAGGACGGGTTATGTTGATAAAAAAGAAATGAAGTTGACTAGTTATCTTTTACGCTGAACCACTCTGATTGCCAAAAATGCCGAATGCTAGAAGAAACTGTAAAATACACTTGAAACCACTGTAACTAAGCCTCTTCAACATGGTAACGCCTTGGTTAAATTAATTAATATAAACGATAAATCCCAAAAGTTGAGGATGTCGAAGAGACATCATGTTCCATTTCGGCACGGGTACTGGATTACACTGAAACAAAACTCTTGAGGTCCGTCTTGGCCAGAAAAACGTCTGACCTTTTAGAGTCCTTCCAGTGCGTATTGTTTTTAACTAAAACGCGAATAGTTGAGAAAATTTATCACAAAATATCTGCCAGAAATGCTGTTAGCATTACTTTCAAAATTCATTTATATTCTAAACTGCCAGATATCATGGCTTATAAAGCTCTCAAGGTACTTATGCTCCCCTAAGTGAAGATAGTATTGGGAGTGACGAGTTGGTATGGAATGTAAAAAGTACTTCAGATAATTATATCTGTGTCAGTAGGCCTGATTTTAGTGCATTTTGGGCGGTTTTCTCATGGTTTACATCCTGCAGTTCACCCTCTTGGACACTTGATGGTCTAGCTGTCGGCACTGACAGGAAGATGGATTCGCACTGACTTGATCCATCTATGCACATGCATGCTGAAACGTCAGCGAATATCCATTGGCCTGATCTAGTGAAACACGTCACTTCAATCACTGGCTTTTTCACTAAGTTAGTGAGTCGTGTTCAGATCAAATAGAACACGGCTGGTCATTGACAAAGGGGCCTGAAGCGAGTATCTGACGTTCTGCTGCTCTTTCCACCGCGGCAGCTCTAACAACAGCAGTGCTCCCATGTCGCAAATTAACAGGACGTCAATCCGACGTCCTTTCAAGAACCGTACACTTCAGATGCCTCGGCTAATTTGAGGATGACCGAATTCCAATATTTGCCTACTAAGCTAAGGGCCCAAGCTTTATATACTTTATTAGAAGCGCTTACAGGCAGTTGCGTAACTCATAAAACGTAATGAACTCAACTTAGTCCATCAGTTGGAGGCATCTCGAGAGATGAGAATCTTCTTGATTAGCTGAATGCCTCCTAGAAAAAGCCTTTATCTATTTAAGTTATTCTATCGACTGAGGCGTTTACAATTATGAAAGCTAGCAAACGTCACCATATACATAGGTATTTTTGTATGCTAATAACGACTGCAGACCTCATCTACCAATGTTGCATGTTTCTATTGTAGGGGCCATTGGTTCAAATGGGAGAGATTTACCAAAGCAATCGTGGCCAAATTTCGACTTTATTTTTTTGTCCGCATAAATGAAGTGAAGCAAGACGGGAACAAGCTGATTATTTTCACAAAAACAAACGATCCCTCTTAGACAAAAATGTCCGTTTTTAAAAATGTATGGTTTTGTGCCCTAATAGGCAGTGATAAGGCCCGGAGACAGTCCTTTGTTTTCAAACACCCGTAGTTTTCGGGTTCCCGTAAATATCCCATAAGTAACCACGAAGGGACCCACTATCAAGCTACCATTTTAGAGTTGGCGCTAATCTTAAACGTTGCTTGTGCTTTCTAGTCTTTCCTAATACATATTTCAATAATGCCATAGGCATCGCATTATCCGTTTGGTAGATATCTCAGTTTCTATGTGGCCACTATGTAGTGCATTTTCAATTGTTTAACAGAGTCTAAAAGTGGGAAAAAATACTGGTAATCATTTTAAGAGAAAAGTGCAGTTTTCCCATCAGCGCAAATAACTTACCAGGAAAGTGCATAAGTGGGCAACATTTTATCGTTTTTCCTTTTCCGTCTTTTCGAGAGATGAAGGGTGCGGACATTCATTGGCAACGTATCCCAATAAGGCATATTTTAAAGAGTTATTAGAAAATCTTTCCCAATTGATCATGAACATATCTGTCACAGGCTTCCATTGTGAACGCCCATTTTATTTTGTGATGAGTTTTCACGTCTGAGTGATTTTGCAAATATTAATCAAATCACCATCTACATAAAAACGACGGTAAGGTTTTAGTCTATGCGGGAGTTAAGGAAATCTGTGCAGAACTATCCCCAGTATTTTTGAAAGTAGGCGTCGTTCGGTAGAATTTTTGATCGGCCCCTCGTCAGCAGAATGTCATTCACTGACATCTGCCACCCCGGGGAGTCGAGGCTGCTGAAATCTCTATATTGGTTCACTGTTCTGCCCCCCACATTATTTTTTTAGTAAGAGGAATGCTCACTTTTAGAAATAAGTTCAGCATAGAGAGCAGTCAGGTAGTAAAAAAATACTCGAAATATTGATAGCGTACGTCTGCCATTAAAGTGGGGGTGTTAAACTGCTGACAATGTTAAAAAACAAGTGGCATTTTCTTTACCCCGCGCGTATACCTAATCCTTGTCAAAACAACTTTCGAAGAAGCAATTGTACGGTAAATGCGTCTGACAGATATATTATTTAGACGGTTTTAGCAGATATGAACTACCGGAAATGTCTCTTAAGGCAGTCCACTGAGAGCATTAAAGACTGTAAAGTATTCCTTGGCGCTTCAATGTCGGCCTGAAACTCAACGCACTTCATCATCCTAAATACGCACAGCCACTTTATGAGAATGAATCCCTCCTGATTCGCAGGAAACTGTATGCTGATACATGCATTCTCTAATTTTATCCCAATTCCTCAGTCATCCACCGACCTTTTGGCATGTGAGCTTCAAAATACTTATATGACGTCTCCATCCTCGAAAGCAGTTGAAACTCCCCTTATTGTAGTCAATCGCAGTTCGAGCAATACGAAAGCGAAAAATGAATTTGAATCCTGGTAAGACCAAACTGGAACATGTAAATAAACACTGCGGCAGTTGACTGGCCAGCGTACTGCATATCACCCTAATACATTTATGAATTTTACACTGATGATCATCTAAAAGAACGCTTTTTATTCAAATGTTTGCTTGGACAGGCATTACGTACTTCAACTAATAATTTTTGCTCATTAACACTAACTTTCAAGCCTTCGGCATTTTCACTTATCAACAACAAATGGTTATTTCTAAGTAACTTAAAATACTTCTTTTATTTTTGTATAACTGCAGGCTGCTCAGCTTTGTTTGATACTTTGGGTTGGTTTTCGCACGGGTTATCGCTTATTTCATTTGCGACATCTTGCATGGAAACTGGACTCATAGACTTAGAATTATTATATGACCAGTGACCTGCCGAACCCGTTTAATTCTCCTTGTCAGTGCCTTCTGCGTTAATTTACTAGCATTAGTTTTCGAGGTCTGTGTCTTTGATCTATGCCGTCCTAACACTAGCGAATTATTCAAACTCCACCTAACGGCCGCTGTGAACTAGTAACTGAATATGCGTGCTCTCTAAAAGTTTGTAGTCAAACAACTGCTATCCGTATATTTCTGCGTGCGAATATAGAAAGTAACAATGTTATACATGTCGAGGTTTGGTTTTTATTGCGCGTATAGGGGTCACCTGTCCAGTTGTGCGTACGTAGATTCCGGTTGTCTCTTCATATCTATTATTTTGTAGTACAGCCTACTCGCAACTTGCTAATAGACATTTATTGTGCATTTATATCGTTTTTCGATCATAACCGTCTTAATCGGTTTTGGCTGTTTTTAAAAGGATGACTGAATACCTATCTGTGAATAATTCGGCAGCCTCCTCAACTTTCGAACTCTCGATAGAAAGGACAAGGTCTGAGTAAAGTCAGTGCTCTAAAAGATTGAGCTACAAGATCCCGACCAAGAGCCCTGCGTATTTCGTCGAGACAGATGAGTTTCTTTCGCATTAACTGTTTTGTAATCTCGAACTGATTAGACCTTTCTGATTAATTCACTTCTAGCCTGTGAAACATCAATATTTCAGTTTTACTCCAGATTCTTCTATTTCTATAACAATATAACCTCCGGAATTCGTAAACAGAAGTTGCTCTTCTACAATATTTTCTCCGAAACCTTTCGATTCGAAGATTAATACCTTAGGAGTTTTAGGTTTCCTGTATGCGAACTTAAGGGGATGCAGAAATTACACGAACAACTGCTTGACAACGTGTCCTTCTGTGGTACTCTCACTGATGCTTCATGCCAGCACTTTTCCGTGAATACCTGTATGACTGAAACGTTTTTACCATGCCTAATGTCGAGGCACTTAGAGGCTCTTTCAGTTTCGATTCATATTTTCAGAAGCGCAGTAAGGTCTTCCAAATAAACAGATGCTTCCATGAGAGGTCCTCCCACAAATATTCTCGACAATTAATCCCTTTCAAACTCCACACAGCTCTCAGTTACTTTTTTCTGCACCGTTTTGAAAAAAATTAGAAGGGCCACGAGAAGCCCAGACCCAGGGATTGCAGGAACCCCAAGAGCGGCCTCAATAGGCTAGTCGAAGGGACCGAGTTCTCGCCTGATAAAGTTGTACGAAGGGGGGAGGGGTGAGTGGGAAACACGAAAGACAACAACGTTACATCGCTACACGCATACGCGAAGGGGGAGGGCTTTGTTGTGTGTGTGGGAAAGACGACGCTTGGCAGATAATTGCCCAACCCCACTAAAGTCACCCAGATTTGCAGTCCTCCTCTTAGAGGGGTGAGCGGGGGCGGTACGGGAGACAGGATTAAAGCGCGCGCTGTGCGCCGAGGCTATCCAGGCTTGCTGCTACGCATATGGGCGAAGGCCACGCGACCTGCATACCCCCAGTAGCTGCCTCGGGGGCAATTATGAAGTCTGGTGGAAAATTTTTCGAGTAATTGCGATTCTCTCTTAACGCTCCCTCCCCCCTCGTATTCCCATGCTCGAAAACTTCATTGTGTCATCCCATCCTCGCAAGTCTGTGAAGCAGAAGCGGCGTGAGGGAGTCTTGCTAGTTGTTTTGACATAATTATTTGGAGGCCATTTCCAGGCCGCCAATTTGGACTTCACCTTTAGGCTCAGTATAGGATAAATAAGGCTCAGAGGCAACCGACTCGAGTAAAGCGACCACTGGAGCTTCTGTCCACCCCTGTTTCGGACTAGAAAGGACTAGAAGAACTGATGACTGAGATTCTTCACTAACTGTACCGCCACTAAACGTCTATTATAGTATTTATTTCTACTATCTAATTCAGTTATTCATATGCCAACCAAAGCTCAGTTATCCATATCTATTTGATACAATTTTGGAAAACTCGTTGGGACTCGAACCCAAGGGCAAGGCTCAGGTACGGCCAATGTTCTAACCACATGAACTAAGAGGCCCCATGGGGAGCAGTGAGTTTAATCCCATTTAGTCAAGTTAACCGCCCAGTCTACTGCCACGCATCGAATCCACCAACAGTGATACAGCAGCCCGACTGCCCGAGCAGGATTCCCTAAGCAATCAGTCTAGAATCCACTAGATGACTAACAAGCTCACTCAATTAATACGTTTTTGGCAGATTTGAAAAATTCACTTTCTGACGGAAACTGAAATGGTCTATCACGACGAGTTTACTTCAAGTTCACGTTATTTTCTGAAGAAATTGAAAACTTAGCCGTGCTGACAATTTTAAATGTATCGACTTTATAGGCTCCAGTCTTATCTCAGTCTTTGGCCTTCGACTAGCAGCCATGTCGGGTGTGGTCACCCATTCGGCCGACCTGACTACAGCAGCTACTTGGTGAATCGATTGCGCCTGCGCGCGCTTTTGCAAGTACATCACGAACAGAAGTCCTGCGCTCATCGCTGCCCTTGAGGAGCATGTAATTTGACAGACAGTTAACATGTATTGCTTGTAAGGACTAACTTTCGACACTACTACCCCGAAAATAGAATACTTCTACTGGCATCAACTCCACTTCTACTGCTAAGTGGTCTTGAGTAAGGATGATTAAGGTTTACCGGATAGTTCTATCGTTGTTTCTGATGATGTTCATCGTGTGCTCCATAGCAGGGCAATGGCAGAGACGGTGACTTGCACGTGGATTTATTTAAAGTGATAGTGGGTTTGCGCAGCATCTACCGCACACTCCTCCTCGTCCTACCCACCTGAGTTCGTTGTCAAGACAGAGTAAAGAAGACTGGAGGCGGGCGAGGCCGCAGGTGATTGGCACGGCATAAACCCGCACCTAGGCGTACCACGACAACACCTCGTTCACAACAAACGCTTTGCCAGGATTTTCAACAACGACAAAATGGGGACGACAGGGATCCCAGTTGGCGCAACGTCAGTCGGCAACTAGACCCGCTCCCAAACCCCAACACTGACTGTTGTTATGGGTACATATTCCCTATAACGCTTGCTGGAGTACGATCTGGCCTATGTGTTACCACGTGCCCGTTTTAAGGACAATTGCTTGTCCACTATCCTGGCTGCCACAGCTGCAGTATAGTCTGCTTTACTTTGGAGAGGAGTTATAAAAAAATTTGAGGCAAGTTGCTCCGGGAAGAATATGTTTACTCTCATTTTCACTGTCTCTTCTACAAAAATGCTGAGTCAGAATTCACGCTTAAATCATTAGTGTTGTGACAGAGTGTACATTGATAATTAAAATCGAAAGTGCATCTTGAAGGACTGCCTGTAGCTTACTCGAAACCGAAGATTTTGCCTCACACTTAGAATACTCCGACAGGAAGTATTCGAGTTCAGTCAACTTGTCCACCGAATACACTACTAATTTCTACTACTCAGCAAAAACATCTGGTTGTTTAAAGGCACTTCGTGGCTTGGTGTTCGAAGGTCACACTAAGACGAGCCTGGATCTGCGTCAAGGATACGGCCAACTTTTCCATACTATTGACTAATGTAAACAAACTTTTGACCATTCGTCTGCGTAAGATTTTTCAGTTAGTTTCTCCTAACAAGTTTGATCACAAGATGTCCTTATTATTCGTCGAGTAGTTTCCGCTAAGACCCGAAATTAAAGTATATTTGTCTCCTCTTTGAAGCAACTTAAATCATCGCCGACAATCTCTACAGAAATCTTTATTTCTAACAGGCATTTAGGGGTATCCTTATAAAACTTATTTAAATCAAAGAATCACTTCATTTTCCGCCTCCAGAGATGTTTCATGCCGATGTGAGACCATTTGTATTCATTTAATTCATGAGTTGAATCCATTCACGAGACACTTATGAAGTTCCTCCCCTGCTGCGTCTTTGACGCCATCCTCTTTTGTCCTCGACACTTTTTTTTAAATTGTCCCTCGGGGTGGAGCTGATGGGCGCTGTCGCTAGCAGTAACACTAGTACGCTTGCCGCCGAACATCTGCCGCTATCGTGGCCAATCGACCAATAACTTACCTCACAGTACGCAGCTACTCGTTTTTCTCTTCCCCTATTAGCTCCAGCAGAAGACATCAAAGAACATTGATAAATGGCCCACGGTTATCTGATTTGCCAAGTGTCTGGTGCCCATTCTCGAGTTGCTCTAAAGTACTTTGTAGGGGGATGAGTCCACGGTCTAGTCCTGCTTCAACAGAGGTTTCAAATTAAGTTATTGTAGCCCTGAGGGGAAAACTCCTATTGAGTGAATGTATGCACCAACAGCTCGTCTATGGATTTCAGCGGCAAACTTTGTCCGATCTCGAAGGCCATCAATCCTACACTATGCCCTTATTCTGTCGGTTTCTCTATCTAAATCCATGGTCATTTCGATAGAGATGAGAGTTCCCGTATTGCACTGCCGATAGGTTTGGCTTATTCTACTGTTAGGCAAAATGTGATGATAAATTTCGAGGCCACTTGCTGATTCACCTGACTCCATGCCCATTTCGTCTGTTGTCGTTTCCTTATTCGTCACCCAAAAAGGTGAACAACGAATTTGTATCGCCGTCACTTAATAAAGGAATTCTCCATCCCGCTGGAAAGCGAGAGTCACCGGTTATATCCAGAAAGGCAGACTCCTCCAGTTCCACTACTGTGGATCGACTTGGACTTAGCTGACTTAGGCACTCGCTAGTGCCACAATTAATGGTCTTTCGTTTGCTCCGTTTGTGTTTCTTTGGACCACGTGCATATGTATGTTCAAGTTGACCATGTCTTTAATGATGTACGTAGTCTGATCGTTTTTTCCTGCAAGAAGTATTGTCTTTGAGTGACTTCTTACAATGCTGAGAAATAGCTTTGTTCTTCTTCGGTCCTATCGATTTGTATGCCTGATCCGGACGGTTATGGAAAAAAACTGTTTCTTTGGTTGCCAGCAATCTTCACGGGTCGTCGCGATCAGAATGGGGGAAGTCTTATATGATATTTAAGAAGGAACCATCAAGGAGTTTCTAGTTACCCTCTCCTTCTTTTTTCTTCTTCTTTTTCTTCTTCTTCTTTAGAACTATCTTCTACTGCTTGAAGGAATGCAGATAAGTTTGCATTATTTTGATGACCGCACCCATCTAGGGGTGCTTAGTTATTCTTACTTAACAGCTGTAGGTTACCAGTGCAGTAAGTTCGATTTTCTTCTCAGGTTTATTTGCAACCAAAGACAAATATTCACAGTATATATATTCGTGCAGCGAGCATTGTGAAGCCTATAAAGGACGCAGCGGCAATTTGGCGGACAAATAGGTCGAGAAAATGTGCCTTCTGTCAATAAACAACTTCGAAATCCAAGCAACACAAATCGTTTTCCGCAACCTTAGTAGGTTCACGCTTTCACTCTTGTACTTCTTAATATAATTACTCGAGCGGGATGCATTGCATTACGTGGGATTCTAGAAATCGAAAGCTCGAATATGAACTCAGCCGACTGGTGTCCAAATCTCCTAACTGCGTACGACACCTTGCGCAACCACCTTCAGGTCTCCAACATTGACTGTCAATTGGCTATAATGCCGTCTTCCCACTCCTGATGGTGAACTTCTATGCAAGTTTGAAGTTCAGAAAGGCAGTTGCACTGTTTCGATACTCCACCAGGCTTCTCGTTCCGTAAATAAAATCCGTTTGTAACGCAAATGAGGACCAGATTATCAGCTGTGATTATTTCGCCAACGATAAGTAGTAGGAATAACATCTTCGTAACTCCGTTTATGTACAGGCGTCTGATGACCAGTAGGACAGATGCATATCTTTCTTGGGCCATTTGAACCAACCACATTTTATTAATTCTTGAATTTTCTCGCTGTTATTCCCTTCAAGTCTAATGCGACTGAATACACTGAATACATCTATATGATGTCGGTTAATGTTTTGTCCGTTCTAAGGTTGTGAATGTGTTGACAGTTGAAAAAAAATTAACAGTCATACAGCATGTGGCTCAAAAGTAAAAGGGATCTGTTGCAATTTATTGATTGCTTCCGGTTAATGGCCAATTTTTGCGCAAGTTCTCCCGAACTAAGCTCGCATTGTTTACATCCGCAATAAAGTTCGCGGCAAAAAGGTGCATATATAACCTGGTCTTTAAGAAACTGGTATTGGTCCGCTTTTGTTCATATGAGGGTCTCAAAGCCAGCCCAGACATGAAAACCGAAGTGAATACTGTTATTCAGGGTATTTTATGTACGACGAAATATGACACGGGAATGAGAGGCAATTGGGGATGACAAGAACTGCGGCCAATTTTCTAATTAAGAGCTAGCAAACTAAGTTGATATGACCTAGACGAATCGTCTGTGACTGGACGGCTATTCACTCTTCATACTCCAGATAATAACTTGTATGTGGAAACTTTTGAAGAGTAGGCTTGAGGAAGAACGGTTTGGAAAAAAACCTTTCAAGCAGTAGGGCGAAACGGCCCACAGGGTTTTCTGGTCCTTAAATGTGTGCCTGAAATCCTAGGGCAGTGACCCTTGAAGGAGGGTCACCGTAAATCTTAAACATTGTGGTGACTTGGCCTGTCTGCAAAAACGCTCGCACGAAGTTCCAAACTACAAAAAACGCTGTTTTCGAAGACGCGAATACGCGGACGGAAAGTTCCTACACGAAGTATGCGGTCATCCAGGTTTGACTGATTTTTCTGCCTCTCACCTGCACTCGTATCGCATTCAGAGATATCGGTTACGTCGGTCTTACTTGGTCACCTATTCTTCTTCATTACATAAAAAACCCAGGACCATAACATTCATCAAATGAGGGAAAATGATTGAAGAGCATGATATAGAAGGAAAGGATTTAGTGAAGATGGCGCTGGAGTAAACTGTAGAAAGGATAGAAGGAATGAGAATTTTAATGTCAAGACTGTCAACTTTTAGTTGAATGCTAATTCTGTTTGTCCTGGGGATGCTGATGATGATGGTGATGAGGGGAGGAGGAGGAGGAGGAGGAGGAGGAGGAGTGGGGGGAAGGATGTGGAGGAGGATGATGATACTGGTGGTAGCGATGGTGGCGGCGGCGGTGGCGGTCACGGCGGAGGTCGCGGCGGCGGTCGCGGCGGCGGCGGAGACGGAGCCAACGATGGTGAATGTGAGAACGACTAGTAAGAAGGTGGTCAAGCAGTTAGCGGCGAATCATGACGAATTAAGTTGAAGGTCCTTCTTGACTAATTCAGATATCGGTATTATTCTGTTTGAGGACAATAGGTGTTCTGTAATTTTCAGCAAGCAACTTGATAAATTTCTGTCAAGTTATTTTATAGAAACCCCCTAATTCCTTCATTTAAAATTCATTTTCTGCATACTCAAGCCAACAGATTGCTACTGGACAAGTTTAATGTCCAGGAGGATCGTTAAATTGTCTTTGCTTGCCAAAGCCAAGCTGGGACGTCGAAGATCTCAACCCTACTTTAACCAGGAGCTAATCTTCGACCGTAAATTTTTTACCTGTCTCCACTCAGCATATTTGAATAAGTACTTGAGTGTCAAAACAATTATCTCTTATTCACGGGCCATACTGCCTACTGGTTGCAACCCTACATACCAGTTCGCAGGTGTAACTCATACAGACTCCGTTTCTATGTCCTATTTAGGGCGCTCTTATACGAATGACGTCAAAGCTTTAGTAATTCCTTAAAATTCGACGTTGGTTAACGGCTGATGTCTTACAGGAACCTCTAGGTGATGCGCTCCTGGCGGTTTTGGTGGATAAATTGTGGGCATTCCTTCCCGTCATGTGCTCCTTTTTACTTTTTCATTCTGCCAGTATCAGCATTATTGGCCGTTTTAGCTGCTCGTTCGGGGCCGCCTCTAGGGCCTACTCAAAGTAACCGTTTGCCTCGTTTCCCAGATGATGTGAAGCGCAGACTCACATACAGAACAAGTGCAATTCCGTACCAAATAGGAAACCAATGCATCTATTGCACCTGGAACGTGCGGAAAATGAGAGCCATTCACTCAGGGTTCCCTCCCCACAGCACGTTTCATTGATATTAAGTAGGAACTAGTCGTTTTAGAACTGCCGTGTAGTTATGTAGTTCATCAGTATCAATTAGACTCTCCTGAAGACTGGGTAATTCGACTCACTAAGACTCCAGATTGATAGCCGGAGTTGACTCAATGATACTTGGTAAAGTTACTTTGGCTAGATCGTAGTTGGTATCCAGGAATGGGGAAGCGCACGGCGACCTTAACCCTAATCCTAACCTTAACCCTGACCCTAACCTCAACCTTAAACGTTAACCGTTAACCTTAACGGCAACCCTAACCGAAATCGCAAACGGAACCGTATCCCTTAGACATAGCCGTAACTGCCAACTTAATCGTAATACTGAAACCTAGTCGTATGCTCAAACCCTAACCGTAACCCGAAAACCTAAGCCTAGAGGCATAACCCTAACCCGAAAATCGGAAACCATTAAGCGGTACCCTCATCCTAACCTCAAACATTAAACGGAAGCTAAATCGGTCAGACGTGATTATGCAACCCCACAAAATAGCCCCAGTAAATAAACCCCCATCCACCTGTAATACGGGACCTGGCTACCAACTGCGATGTAGCCGTTAATTTAATCAAATGTGAAAGTGCCGGGTCTAGTTACGGGTCAGGGGAAACGAAAAGTCGTCCGCTGTAACAAAACTTGCCTAGAAGTTGACCTAACATTGCGAGAGTATATGCGTCTAGACTATCGTTCGACACGTCGCGCGTGAATTTAAGCGGTGGAAGTCTGAGAGTTTAGCGAAGGGACGTCGTTTACGAGGCCGTGGAGGGAGAAAGATGTTCGGAGGGTAAAAGGGTCCTAGAGGCGTAAAAGCCGCAGGCTGTCTCCCAGACATAAGACTGTATTTATTTTCGTACTAATGCTCATCAAATTGGGTGGAGGGGACTAGTATGCTTACTGAACCTGTTGTTGTATTTTGGCGACGAAAACTCTTGACAGAAACTGCCTCCTTGTATCTGAATGGGGTGGTCCCATAAGATCTCTGAGTACGAGATGTTCATCAAGTGTCTCGCGATGTGAAAATGTGGGGCAACCATGGAATAAATCTCCAAGTGACCCCCATCTTTGTCAGTTGTCGGTGTTTGCTGACTAGTTTGGGAGTCATTTCGATGAGGAAGCCTAATACAGGGCCGATTATTTCCAATTTAGATTCCTATGTATACCCTAGGTCCAGAATGTGCGGAGAGCCATTTTTCGGCTTTTGATAAGGTCGAACAACCTGTCAGAAAAGGTGTCATGTGTATCTGCCGGGACTCGTCTGTAAAAAGTAACGTCGTGCCCCTTAATCGGACACAGGAAGAGCAGTGATGACAGAAGTAAAACGGTGTACTTGACACTCGATTCCCATCAAATCAAAATCCCTACCAGGCAGGCAAATTAGAACTTATCAACTTACAACATGTCTTATCATTTGACCGGCAGGCAACGAGAAACATAGCGGAACTTCACAATGGAATGGGCACACACCAATCTGATTTACGCTCAAGCACATTAACTCTGCCCTCTGCTGGGAGACGTCCGAACAGGCAATCACCTGTCAAATCACAAGACAGCAAATGAATGTGTCCGTCTAAGGAAAACATACATACGTCTGAAACAGTTGCTGTTTCGCGCTTTCTGTCCCTGTTGGTCAGGCTCCAATGAAGGTAACTACTGTAATTGAGAGTAGGCGTCTGTGGATTGCACAGTCTAGTCTCTTACCTGTGTTAATTATTTTACTGGCAGCTATCCAGTCTTATTCGGCGATCCGACCTCCACAGTGTCGTGGAACACTTGTTTCTTCGTTGCTTTTTGCTAGCACATTTCCTATGGCGGTCTTTTAGCATGGCTACTGGCAGTCCCACCCATCGTGAATCCGCTAATTAGGCTGCGATGGTCCGGTGTAGTTAATTTCTGTGACAGTCGCTACTGTTGCCCCCTCCGGCTCCATCTGTTCTCAAACTCCGCTTTCTCTTACAGAAGTCGGAAAGTCCACTGTGGGAGCAGACTGTCGTCGAAATTTCTCCTTGTCCCTTATTTACTTCTGCGCCCGGCTTCTACCTCACTGTCACTTAGCGCCAGCTTCGTGTACGTGACCATGTTTTAGGGCCCAGAGTTGGCCCACACTCGGAATGGCCATCTGCCGCCCTATTCCCGAGTCGTGACAGTCCTCCCCCCGCTCACCCCCCCCCCTCAACACCCACCCACGGACCGGTTCCAAACTAACAGCCTGGCCTGTCCGGCGCAGACCTTGCTCACCTCTCGGCGAGGGGCGAACAGTTGGATTTTTTCGTCACACTTCCCTGACACCCCTATCGTACTCATGCCCCCCTTCCCCATGCCCTGTCGCCATCATCGTCACAGTCACGTTGACTATCGTCAAAATAACGTATTTCACAGATATTCAGCCGCCCATTAATGAGACCGTGGTCCTTCTGTCGCCGTTATGAATGAGGACGTGGTGCAGTTAAACCCCCGTGGACAACATTTCAGTATCTTACCGATAAAACAACCCTGATAATCCGTAGTTCCAACAGTTCCGTCGTCCTCAGAACGGATCCTGAATGCATTAATGCTCTTCTGTTTATGTTTTCAATATATGCTGCTCGAAATTATTTCATTTCTTGCTCGTACAAGGGCTTCGTCCAACTGAAGTTGCTAACTCCCCTGAAAAGCCATAAAGTGCTTCGAGTTCTCCTCAGCCGACCTGGCAGAGTTTTCGTTTGCGTTTTGCTTTCATTTCTCCGTAATTACACTTCTCGCTGGTTCAGTGATGACATCAACACTTCTTGATTTGCTTACATTGGTCTTTACGCCTGTACTTCCTGGCGAACACTGGCAGTTGAAGCGTCAATATAATACAACAGTGCGTACCATTCCCTTATCACCTTCCAATTTCTCCAGCTCATCCTCGACAGTTTATATCCCCAAAATGTTATTTGCGCTATGACAAATAACATCTGCGGAATTCTTTCTTTCCTCGTTGTGCGTCGTTCAGTATAGCACCTCACTATGGAAAAGTCGGTTCTTATGCATAGTTTGTGCGAATCCCCGGATGATTGGGAAGAATTACTTCGAGTGTAAGTGGGCACTCAGTAAGGCACATGCCACACTAATCAGGGTATTTCAGCCACACCATGAGAAACATGGAGGCGAAGTTATCCTGTGTGACTCAAGTGATAAAACGGGAAGCAATGTCGTCTGGAAATCATATTAAGACTTTACTCTCACAACTTAACAGAACCCTTGAATCTAACCTTAACCATTTATATTAGCGCTGGGCTAGCATTAGCGTTAGCCTTATAGAAAGGCTAAGTGTGGGACTTATGAAATAGATCAGTTTTGGCGTCACTATTACTATCAGGGTTATGTTCGCCTTGTCACATAACGACTTTTGCAGTCTGTTGCAGCATAAGCCGTAAATAAGCGTACTTAAGCAAGATGAGTAGACGAGTTTTAGGTATAATGACTAAGTAGGGCCACATACGATACCGTCAGCAAGATGAAGTTACGAGTGTGTGGATTTCCTGCATCTCATAGGCTGTTTCAAGATAGTAGCTACTAATATAATCACATTTCGAGACGATATTTTCTGCCTAACGGGTTTTACCACCGACGCAGACACCTTGGTCAAAAAGTTTGACAGTACACACCCCTCACTCAAGTTCTCTGCAGAGTTTGAGGCAGTCAACGAAATCAAGTTCCTCGACATTCTTCTTCACAGACAAGAGGATGGATCTACCCAGCGTAGGGTAATTCGAAAGAAAGCCTGGACGGGACAATACATTAATTTTCACAGGCTTGTTCCCCAAATATTAGACGCAATTTGGTCCAGGGATTGACACCTATAGTGCGGTGTATCTGCTCTCCTGAGTCTTATGAAGCAGAATTCCAGCAGCTGAGGGGTATACTCCACGAAAACCGATATCCGGAAAAAATTATCCTCCTAAATATAAGGGAACGCACTGCGAAGCCTATTATAGCAACTGCAGAAAAAGAGAAGTTATTTATAAGACTGTCTTTTCAAGGGGACGCAACAAGCGACCTAGTAAAACGACCTCCTAAGACAGCGATCACTATCGCTATCCCCGCGGCGAATTTACGCGTATGTTTCACGAACTCTCCCTTTTACACTTGGGAGGTAAATACCGACTACAGTTGCATGTCACATCGATGTGCATTTACTCGTTCATTTGACCTGTGGAGCGGGATGTATTGGCCGTACAAATACGTGAACATATGTGACAGTTCGACCA
>CACRXP010000037.1:447463-461914 GCA_902702965.1 Spirometra erinaceieuropaei | reverse complement strand
CAGGCATAAACAAATCGATTTCGAGTTCTATTCTTGCACATCATGTCGATACGAATCACCGAGTCGATGCCAGAGAAACCTTTTAGGTTATTTACCGGACACCGGAAAGCTTCTCCAGAGACCTACGCCAAAGGGTACTAGCTACAGCCGAGGCAGTGACTATATGGTTAGCGAATCCAGCGCTGTGTCGTCAGAAGACGTTGACACGGCGCTCTGTCTTCCGTGGCGAACGCCGACCCCAGCTGATCATCGCACACCGCCCAAACCTCCTGATGACAGTGATGTGTGCTCAGCGTACCCGACTTACAAACATCACTCACCCTCCCCCTCCCCCCCTTGCCCCAGTGACCATAACACACCGACCCCGCCATGCGGGTGGCGTGGGAACGGTGAGTGTTAATAGCCTCTGAGTCACTCATAAACCCTGTGAACTTATCACATTTTCGACTTCTATGGAACTGTTTTGGCCTGATTATGAGTTACCCAAAACACATGTTTATCAAATTGGATTTTAAAATGCATAGTAAGTCAATGAACAACTTCTGACCTGACTTCGAAAACTACCACACCCAGAGGAGTGCGGTCAAGAGCATTGAGCCAGATATTTGGTCCTCTCGGTGATAGGTTTGGTCATGGCTGGCTTAATACTATGAATAAGTGCTAAACGAACCTTCCATCTGCCGTGATCGCATGTGCTCTTTTGCAACAAGAACCCGTAACTCGAAACCAAGCATTTGTAAGCGACTATTTCTGTTTTCTTTTGATACTTCGGTAACAATAGGGAGATGGCACCGAATATTGATGTATATTCAGGTGTGCGTGTGTAACGATGGGGAAGGTTGGGTAACAGCGACCATCGTCCATGTAACCTGCGATGTTCGTTCGGCCAGCCCATGTTAGGCCGTCGGGGAAAGTCCAAGTAGTGCGTGAAAGTAGGCCTGCAACCGCTGATATAGCGTGAATGCGTTTGAGCCCACTGTTAAAGGTATTATTTCTAGGTAACGGATTTTTTTGAGTGCCATCTCCCGACTGTTACCGAATCTTCCATCAATACCTCTCGATAGCTTTATCAATGAGGGATGCGCGGGTCGCCGGTCGTTCCATTTTGGCTTCTGAATATTGTCATTGTAAACAGAAACGTTATTACGATACTAATTAAGGCGTCAAAAGCAGCAACTGAAAGCAGGCTTTAAGTTGTATCTGTCTGATGCACGGGATCTAGAGCAGACAGTAGGGAACTCGGGATGGTTGATAAGGACAGTAGTTAATTAAAGGCCCAGTAAGTTTTAAATCCTCCACTTTGGGCAGAAAATGCAGAAGGCCCTGGTTGTTCATTGTCAGGCGAGTAGGGGGATAACTATACACAAATGTGGCGTATATCACCGCACTGGCTCGAGGATAGATAATTGCCTGTTATTTGCACACCCAAACATCGTTCCTTCGCGCATGCCAAGTTAAAATAACGCATTTGATTTATTTGTGGAAAACTCGGCGGTCTCAATGGAATTCGGACCCACAGCATCAGGGGCAGGGCTTGAGTACAGCTAACATCCTAACCACTTAAGCTACAAGGCCCCGTTCTTCTAATTGGAGTCCTGGGTGGTTAGCGCGTTGGCTGTATTTAGACCTTGCTCTTGTTGCCGTCGGTTGGTCAGACGAATTGGTCAAATCTTCTAAAACACCTACACCTTAAAGTAAACCACAAATTACACCACAACAATTCATAAAAATGCGGTAGACAAAATTGTATGTTAGAACCTAGCTAAACATAACTGGTTCAGGCGCGCTCAATATTAGCGCGAAAGGTGGCCACCAACACTCTCATCTTAGGCACAGATTCAGCCAAAGATGGGAAGGAAATTTCAGACATATGGAAGCTAAGTTTGCCTCCGATCTTTAAAAGGCTGTAAGGAATGAGTCCTCACGGAAAGATGAATGTAACCTAAACCTGAGTATGAATCTTTGCAACGCAAAGCTATAAATCAACAAGCGCTGGACGACTTCTCTGGCTCTTATCGTTCAAAATCAGTTTATTATGGCAAATCATTACTCATTTAGCCGACGGAACATGTGGCAAGTCGGTCTACAGACGCACATTTTATTGACAAAATACAATCTCGTGAAGCAAATAAACGGCACCTATTACAACAACCTTAAAAACAGTTGTAAGGTAATCTCAAATGAGCACGGTATGTCCAAAAGTGTCTTCAGTCTCCAGCATTGGCATCTTCGGCCAATGGGTCCGAAGGCTCTGGAAGGAACTGAATACCAACAAAGCGGCGTTTAGATAGTATGCGGGATTACCGGAAATGGGAACTTTTATATCCCCAGTAGTTTATGGGGAAAACCGGGAGACAAGGACAGATCCTATGGGGCAAGTACCACCGACTCCCCATCTCGTACCGTTTTTTATTCGGTACACAGAGGACTGTGTTCGGTTCTGCGCAGGGCAAAGTCTGGGCTTGGCTAAGGCTGGCTGACGGTGGTTAAGAAGCCAGAACTTGCCACTCCAGTCTTCCTTGTCTTTGTCAGCGTTATCCTTCTGCTAGCATAAATGGTTGCTGCGTGACTACTTGCGAAGGCTCTAGATTGAACCCAAATGAACTACGAGAGCGCAGGTCCCCTAACCAGATCGGCAAACGCACTTCCGAGGTATATTTTTGTGACATCCGCCAATTATTTCAGTCTCCATTTTATGTGCAGTGTGGGTTAAAAAAACAATTTCTCAATAAATACCATCGCAGAGGCAGACTTTCATATGAACTCACTATTTTCCGTATCCATTTACTATATTTTGTCATTTCGAAAGGTAACTTACGTGTTTGCCACAGAAAAAATCCTTCTGTTGCCACTGATTATGCAGGTTTTCCACAACGTCAGTCCACAATTCTCGGCGCGAGACCCTGGTCTTCCCCGAAATAACACCTCACGGACTTGCAGCCGCAGCTCCTTTCGGCTTTGGAAATCTCTAGCAATAATTATGGAAGCGGATGGCTCAGTCCTATAGTAACTACTACACGGTCGTGGCGTACTGGACAACAGGGGTTCTGCTGGTTTCAAAGCAGTGCTTATTTTATCGGCGTGCAGGAATAATCGCCAGGCCAAGTATTGAGTGATAGTGTTAGTGGTGTTGGTGACGTTGCTGGTGAGGATGATAAATGCGCGTATTTTAAGACAGTAAGTTCTTTGGTAAAATTGGGAGCATCATCGGTACATTTCAGACGTCGGCTCCCTGGGTCGTCGTCAGACTTGAGTAAATGTACAAAAAAACTGTCAACATTTCAAACGTGCTCAAAAATCAATATTTCTCCGGCGTCTCTGACACTAAGCGTCCACGGCATACGCTATTGAGGCGAAACCCTTTATTCCACATGTCTATAAATACATTAGATATTGGACACACTTTTGCATGAGACAAGACCCGAACCGTCGACGTCTGCCCTACCAAAAAAGCCGAGAACTTCCTGAAGACACGTACTCGGCATGTTGAATTAGACGTCATGCACAAAACCTCGGAGAAAAAAATGCAAGAGACGGGAACTGATAGGTGCGCAATAGCGCATACTGTGGACGCTTATTGTCAAATAGGCCGGAGAATGATTAATTTTTGAGCACGCTTGAAATGTTGACAATTTGTGTACATTTACTCATGTCTGATGACGACCCAGGGAACCGACGTCGGAAATTTGCTGATGAAGTTCTTGCTTTTCCCAAAGAACCTACTGTCTTTAAATTATATTTCTTGGGATGCCTGTCTTTCAATTTACATATGCATATACATTCCATCCTCATTTTGCCTGTCCCGCTTCCAATCAACATAGTTTGGAAATTTTAATAGAAAATAAACGGGATCAGATACATGGAGACTGAAGCGGGTGGAATGAAACAAGCGGAGAGAAATCTTGTTATTGTGACACTGGGCTAAGGGGAGAGGCAGAATGATTGTTAGGAAAGACAGGACTGGAGGCTCCAGTGGGTAATTACCCGACCCTGTGCTGCTAGTAGGCGTGTGTCGGTGCGTGCGTGTGACATCCTTGTCCCCTCTAAAAGCGCGTGGGAGCGTTGCTTCGGAGAAGAAAATTGCAGACTTCCGGTTTGTGTCCTCATAGGTCGCCTGGGTGCAAGCACGTCCGTCCAACGAAGCATATTACTCGTGGTGTGTAGGTGGCGCATATGAATGTGTGTGTGTGTGTGTTCACAGAAATTCATTGGCATGCCTCGCGTAGGCTGCGCAAGAACTGATTTACTCCTCGGCTGGTCGAGCTAACCAACGCTCATGACGATAAATCTGTCAGCAGCCAGCTTCCACTGAGTAAAAGTGTCTTTCTGGGCCTTGTGCCGATAAAATGTGTCCGTGGGGGTTTGAGCAGCATTTCCACATGGGAACTAGTCACCTCGTAAAGCAACACAATCCATGAGGCGATAAGCGAGACCCGGAATGATTTTCGTTGCAGAATTTAGTCGCTCAATACGTAGATGAGGTGGCTTCGATGGCTGTTCTGCTCCAAATCACAGAGTCATCCGCAGAATTAAATTTCCCACAATTGCTGTGAAATCCATCCCGCCTAAGTTAAAGTCGAAGATGGGTATACAAAATAGTTCTTCAACTCGCGAGACAAAATATTGCAATAAATCCTCTGACAGGGAACTTTGAGTCACTCTAATTCTTTGAGTAACATGGTGGAAATCAAGAGATGACGAGCGAAGAGCGTGGAGTGGAGTGCAAAATTCTGACCTGTCTTCCATCGCCGTCAGCTATAAGTTGACCCGACCACAGGAAAACCTGGAATTTTAACTAGAGGCATGCTTTGTCCCTCAACTTTCTATATATAATAACGGCCTGATGCTATTTGGCTAACCAGTGCCATTATGCAATCCGTGAGTATCATGGCCTACGACGTCATGAGAGCTGTGGTCGACTGTTTACCTGATCTGAAATTGTGTATTAGGTGCTCGTGATTTTACGGCATTTTCAGTGCATGTGCTTGTTTCCTCTCGATGAATTGCCTCCAAATACACGAAAAAACCAATTGTAATATAAATTTACATCCGTTCTTCCAAGTTTCCTTATCGTGACAGCTTTAAAAACTTTAGATACTCACTCTAAATTCCCCAAGTGAGTACAAGGCGGTTTGGAACAGATGACCGTATCCGATATCAGTTCGAGCACAGCGGTGAAGAAAAGGGCTAACACAAAGCACACAATATGTATGCCTCTGCCGCAGCAACTACGCTTGTTCTCTATGGTTTTTGGGTTATCATTGTTTCACTTAGTGAAACCAGAATTACCAACTGAGAAATCCTACTAATAAAACGTGTGAGATTGACTTATATCCTGTCTACAGATAGACGCATCCCGTATTTGAATCCAGACCGATTTCGTCACCGAGTAAACTTTCCTAGCAACGGTCGTGGTAGTGTAGTCCTCTGATCTATCGAGACTGCAGAACGGAATACAGGTGTCGAGTCTACTATTAAGCCTCGGTCTATGTATCAGCATCAATGATTGTGATGGGTCAATGAAAGACATTCCTAAGTTGCCTTGCATATTTCTGATCACAGCTGATAGTACTTTGGCATGTAGCTCGTGGCACAGTAGTTATTCGGTAAGCGGATGGGCTGAAGATTAAACTACGGGTCTCCTCGACTCGTGTTCGGGGTATGCATGCCTGAAAACTGCACATAAGATCGATATGGACGTTCCAATCTCCTTTGTGGTTGCCGCTGCAGCCTTTCGAATATTTATACCGCCTCACTTAGGAATTCTTGGGAATGCTCTAAACACGTGCGTCAAGACACGACGTGCTTGCTCGATTCCTTCTAACGCATACCCGTTGAATACAGTGGATCCTCTTTCATTTGCACCGTTTCTGAAGACAACTTAAATTTGTGTCTATCAGCTTCTAGTGATGGCCCCAGAGATGTAAAACAGAAAAACTTGCTCTACATTTCGGCCATATCTTTGATAATGTCTCCAGAATTAGCAATGTGGCAACCAGCATGTTTCGCTCGCACTTTTCTTTGATATTTCCGTCGGACAAAGCACGTAGAACTGTGTACGTTTTAGTTTGGTCTGCATTTTGTCGCACTCCGTAACTAATATCATGACTTATAACCATATCTTCTTCAATTTAAAAGCTGTAGACAGTTTTAAACTTGCCAAACTTCGCAGAAAAGGATTCGGAAGAATATTTGACGGACAAAGGATTGCGTCTCATAGCCTCTCATCGGATCAGCACAATTGAAAGGTAAATGGATGAGCGTGTCGCGGGTTCGAATCCTACCGACGCCATCAGGTCAAATTAATTATTCAAAGCTACCAAAAAGCCTACTTGTTAAGTGAGCTTAGTATTCATCTTGTGGATTCAAGTCTTATTGTTTAGAAAATCCTTATTCGAGGATTCTATATGTCACAGTAAGCTTGACGACTCCCAGTGGGGTCCCGCAGCTTAGGTGGTGAGAGCGTTGGCAGCATACAGGCCTTGCCTTTTACGTCGTGGATTCGAATCCCATCGGGACTGCAAGTGGGTTAGGCGAATTATCCAAATCTGCCAAAACGTTTAATAAGGAGGTCAGTTAACACGCGTGGGTAACAAGAGAGATCGCGTAATCTGTCACACAGTTGGGTACATTATCGGGGAATTTAAAGCGCTCAACACACTCGTTGGGTTGGTTGTCAGACATATCATCTCACATAACAAGTAACACCTATTACTTCACAATCTACCCTCTCCTGCGGTTCCTGTCTCCCCACATCCAACTTAAACTATCTACTGAACCACATGCCACGAAGTCATCACATCTTTCCAGTCACACTCTGCGGATGTCACTCACTACAGCATACACCAGGACACATGAAACGTCTGTAGAGATCCCTACACGCTACTTAAAATACCAGCCACTGATTCTGTGAAACCAGAGTACCATTCATCTTGGACACTTTTCTAGCCACCTGTGAGGACTCACCCTCCTTCCTGCCCTTTATGCCTCCCAACGGCCAACGGTCATAAACCCTCTAAAACTTGCTACACTTCCCATAGAACGATCCATCAGATTATTTGACGGGCTGACAATTGCTTTCTATGACTTCTCATCAGACCAACGCATTTACAGGGCAACGGGATCAGCCAAAACATGCGGGCAATACGAGAGATCGTGTAATGTTCATCTGTTCACACAAGTGGGAACATGATTGGAGGCAGTTGACGTCAATATGCTCAGATAACGATCGTTAGCTTGGGTGGGGGGAGGGTGGGGAAGAGCTGTGCCCGGCGCGGAAAATTGCATGCAGGTTAGTGAGTTAACTGACCTTTGACCTTGGTGAATGCTGGGCCTAAACGAAGCTGCTGTGTGCGCACAAGACCGGCCTACGTAACCTGATTGTGGTCGTCTCTCCTGTGGCTAACAAACACTGTTCCAGTGACTTAAGGTAGTTGGCTGCGACTTCGTAAGTACTGCGGAGGGTTCGTTGGGATCCGCACAATGTCAGGAATAAACTATATGCACAATGCTAGTGCTACTTGCGCTCTTAATTTCGCTTTTACCTAGCTATACTGAGATGCGTTCACGCATACTTTTGAATAGACGCTGACCCGTGTGACCATTACAACCTGTTCATAGGGACAAGTGAATAAGCAAATGTACGTGGAGTGGGTCTGAGCTGGCAGTCTATTCCTACCCTCTCCGTGCATAATGACTTAGATGGGAAATAATAGACGAAGCCTTACTGCTTCGAAGGTCCGTGAGGCATTTTTGTCAAGGCATCTCCACAGGAGTTCACTCGTCACGGCTACTAGACAGTGGGACCTGTCAGAGGAGGGTTTTCGAAGGTCTTTCAATAATATTCTTTACAATAACTCGGCGGTTCACGCGAAGAAGGTCCTGGATCTTTCCAAGCTCCTTATTCATGCTAGCTGCCGAGCAGTTTTTTAGCCCTTTCTGTTAAAGCATGATCCTTGCGAGGGGGTATGTAAATGCCGCCGTTAGTGTATCATTCAGATCATGTTTTCTTTCTATAGACGTTTTTTCAGCGGCTACCTTCAGATCTTCTGCATTGGAGGGCGTTCAAGGAGGGGAAAGAACCTGTTGTTTACATCTTCATCGTTAATTTGGTCATCGGATGCACCTAGAAATGCGGAATCTAAACAGTCATATTGATTTGGGTATTCGTAACTGCAAAGCTATAATCCACATAGCAACCGTAATGCTTCAGCCTATCGATTTTATCAATTTGGTCTCCTGACTGAGACAAGAATATATTGTCTGAAATAGGACTAAGAGGCGGAGCCACTGCAGCGTTGTCTATTTGCCTCTATTTTGGCTGTCAAACGACGGAAGTGGATCCCACACCCCACTGGTGTGTAGTGAACATTATTCGATCTCTTGTACTACCCATATGTTATAAGTGATTCGAATACCAGAGAGGTGTAGCATTTCGCTGAGAATTTGGTGAAAAACATCCGCCCCCAAATTTCCTTCAGTATCTTGTTTTCTCCTGCAAATAATCTGTTTCTTTCCCTAGGCCTATAAACTGCAAAATATTAACACCATATTAGACCCTAATCCTCCTCTACTTTCCACGAGTCGGTTCCATATTACCTTGTATTTTTTATATCCATTTATTTTGAAAATGTTGCGAATTCGCTCCGATTCATGGACATTTGGCCGCCAAAAGACCTCTTTCGTCACTTCAACGAATCTTATCCACAATCCTTCAATTGCGATGGCTTAGGAATTTGGAGCACCTTCACAGAATGTAGTAGTGACTCCGTGTGTTAGATGAATATCCACTAACCATCTTGTTTTTGTCGTAAACGGTCGTTCTTGATTATTTTTAGGGGAATAAAAATGGCACCGTTCTCCGCTAATAAATACATTCCATAAACACTACAAGCCAGTCATGGAGTACGGAACACACATAGTGTTTAGGTACCCCCTTTCTAAATTCTTGAACTAACGGAAAGTTGACTGTGTGCCAACTGTTGCATCTCGGCTATGTGTGTGCTAGGCGTATATCCGCTCAATGTTAACAATTAACGGTCATCATATGCCTTCCAGGGCAGTTAAATGGGTCTGAGCGCACTAGATCAACGGTTCTTAAACAATGTGCTCAGGTTGCTTAAAGCCACTGTCTGGAGGAACAGGTTTGATTAATCGGCATGGGGCAGCAACCGCAAAAGTGTGAACAAGGAAAGTTGATAGCAGCGGCATCAGCAGCGGAGCAAACGTATGATTCCTCGGGCCGTTTCTAACCTATCAACGAGGGAACGACAATGTTTGTGCCTTTAAAACTGTTAGTGGTCATGACGCCTAAATTCCAGCTGGTTTGGATCTCATCACTATTGAATAGCATGCGGAAAAGAACCGCAACTTATGTCCTAGTCTCAAGCTTAATCGGCTGCCATTAAGCCAATAATTTTCCAAAATGTAGGAGAAGTTGATATTTGTATCATGTGTAGAGAATGGCGAACAGATGTGACGAAAGTAGAATGCAAGTAACTGACGAGGAGGGGAAAAGAGAAAGGGCGGTTGAAAGGCGAGGGAAGAAAATTTATTACAGCCCTGACCAATTACAAGAGCGGATAGCTTTTTAGATTTTTTTAAGTGTAACTGATATTTGCCATTATAAGAAAATTGGCGTTGGACATCAAAATTCGCTCTTTGGGTAATGCAAGAATGACAGCTGAGAATTTTTCGCATGTAGGAGAAAAATCTTTTGTTCCAGGCCTTGTCAATTATTGACCAAAGTAAGCATCCCAGAAGATATCCATTCTGTTTCGGGGTAAACTGTCATGCTTATTCTTTCGGAGCTAGAATATGGAAGCTTTGAGCAAAATCTATACGCTTTATCAATCAGATTTAGCAGTCGGCAAAAGTGTCCAACCACTGCTTAACGGAAGGCCACCGACCTAATTTTAAAAAATGATCGATATTTACGCCTTCATCTAAAAACCTACTCTAATTTATTACTTTGGGCCTTACGTCACCAACAGCACCTAAAGGCATGGCGACAATATCTTCTCGAAATACATGACCGCTTTCTGCTTCACTCGTTAGAACCAAATAACCCCTTTGTCCGTCAGCGCCAGACGTTCCTTCTAAGACATCTCCCCAACTCCCCCACGAATGGTAGCGAACAGGCGGACGTCCATCTCCCCAGTTTTTTGATGGTGCTGACAACCAATCAAGCAATCACCTAGCGCGCGGCCGTCTGGCATGCTTCATTTTCATTGGCGTAACGAGTCCAGGACGTTGGCCGATCCTGTGATCTGATTGGTAAGCCAGGAGCAGCCGTCAACGTTCCTGTCACCACTCCCGCAAATGCAAGAGAAGGGCGACCTCAACCGATAACTCCACATATAAACGCGTATTTACCCATTACCGTAATTACTCAAATTGCTTCAGGCTATTTACTGCAACAGGCGTAATTACTGACCCATCAATAGCTTATCAATGGAAGTGGCCAGCAATTTCGACCCAATTTCCTTTACAACAGTCTACGAGGATGAGGAATTTTTGAGATCCAACAATTTTCGTCCCAACCCCCCGTCGGGAGTACGTTTGAATGACTATGCACCGACTACAATGTCCTGTACGGCCCATACGTCTCTAGAGAATCCAACATTTAACAGCGGCCCAGAGACGAGCGTCCGCTCCGTGCCAGACTTCGCTGATCATCCACCATACTCCACCTGCGGACCTGTCCTTGTTCCAACCTTGCTGCCATCTACCTCCGCATTCGGGGAAACTCGTGAGCAGAATATGCTTATTGGTGAGGCCAGCCGACTATCTCAGGTGACGAGCTCGATAGCGGACGACTACACTGCTCCCGTCCGTGGTCCATCGATTCTTGGGAGTGTTTCCACTGATCGTCGCAACAGCCAGGGAAATCAGAGCAACCCCGGGAGTAGCAGCAGTCCTGGTGGGAGCATTATGGAACGCTTCAACTCCACAGCAGAATCCGCGATTGATCACATCGCAACTAACTCTGTCGTTCGGAATTCCCTCAGCCCGGAGGTAGCAAAGCTATCGACAGGCGAGTATTTCTACTCCTTTATGAGCGCTGATGGGCAAACAGCAGAGAAACATGAACAACAGACCTCCTTGCCAGTTTCTGTTGGCGAGCCAACTGCATCTAACTCACCGACTTCAGCCACCGCGGAAGTGACCGGTGGTGGTGACGTCTATGATCGTGGGACGGATGGCCCCACCGGCAACGGTTTGCATTTGTCCTACGATAATATGTACAAGTGTGCCAAAGAGGAAGCTGAGGGTCCAGGGCATCGATCAGATGGTACTCGGTCTGGCCAGGAGACACCAGCTGAGGGGCCGGCATTCGTTCTATCAAAACAACAACCAGCAGTCCTCGAGCGAAGTTTCGCCACATTTTCAACAGCCGACGTGTCATATCCTAACTCCAGCTACACAGATAACTTTGACTTGCCGGCAGATTACAGGGTCCCACCAATTTATGCCTCTGCTTATGAGGAGGATGTAAAAACTTGCTACAACTTTGGGCCAGCTGCGGCTGCTGCTGCAGCAGCTGCTGTCGCTGCCACTGGTTGCAACAAATTCACACCCTACAACTGCCCTCCCGTGACCATGCCCGACCTCCTGGCTCATACCGGCCTCTTTGTCCCAAATTCCGCCTCAACGATAGCGACACATCCCCTGCTCTTTCGTCCGCCAGGCGTAACAAACAGCTTCTTCGGGATGGCGGATCCGGAAAATACTTCGCCACGCGACCCCACAATGCCGCTGTTTGGTTTCCAAAACTGCCCTGGCTCGGGATTTCAAAGCCCAATAGACCTCAAAGCCCACAGGACGTCCCCCGGTGAGATCTTTCGGCTGAGAAGTGAAAGTAAGTCCTTTGATGGTGCATAAGTTAAAAGAACTGACTGCATTTTGCATGAGTTTTCAGGCATAACCACTTCTGTGGAGAGAGTCTCACCAGATCATGTGAAGAAAACCTCTAACATAAAACAGATTCGGGGTTTGGTCATCAGTAGTGCTGTGTTAGAAGAACGTTTGCGGGGGAGGTTCAGCACATAAGACATATTTCATGCCAAACTTCGTTTCTCGGAAGGAGAAAGCACCTCCCTTGCCATCGTGACTGGCATGAACCCTAGTGAGTTTGGCACCTAGGCGCAAACACGTTTACATATACTAATGTGGCAGGCCTGCTTCTGTGTACGTTTGTTAGTGTCTGTTGTTGTCCGGTAAAGGGCAGTCTGGCAGGCGGCGGATACGCCCCTTCCTCATCTTCCTCACAAAACCTGTAATTACAGTTTGTTTGTCGTAAAGGAGTGAACTTAACCTGATGCAAGGGTGGCCGAATTAGAGGAGGACAGTCTGATTTTATATCTTAGCCGGCCCTTGTCCTAGATTTGAGAGCTATCTTTGTTCGGCCGACCGTCTATCCCCATCCGACTTTGTTGTGCTCCTAACATCCCACTTTTTCTGTAATTCGGAACCTTTGATAAATCCCACTCCCGCCCATATCCAATGGAAGGCAAGCCTTAGAGAAAATCAGGCAAATCAGGTTGCCTGGCTGTGATAGAAGCGAGGTCTGTAGATAAAATTGCTCGTATACAAATGATACGTGATTTCGTGGTCAAGGCAAAAAGGGATTCTATGTAGACAAGGGAGTGAGGAAACCACCTAACTTCTTTACCACATCATTGCTATCCAATTTAACGTAGTCAGCACAAATTCGCAGCCTTCGGGGTCCACTCTTGCCTAATGTCTTACCGATGCGGACCCTGGTCCTCCAAGTTAGAGCGTGTGGGTTGTGACCCCCCTCGAGCATAAAATCAAAGACCTCTGACAAATTTACGGAAGACGCGGAATGCTAGGTATGTAACACGGTATTTCAAGCAGAAAATGCTTGCAAACCCGATTTATGAGGAGTCTAAACTGGCTGCTCGGTTTTAAAGGTGGGAAAATGCGAGTCTAATGGAAGACAAGTATGTTGTACTAGGTGCCATCGTAAAGCGAACCGACGAAAATAACAAATGTATTTGCACATGCAAATCGGGGCTGTCAATCAGTCGTGACTGCATAATCCATGATCACTAGTCCTGAAGAGTCTGGCCACTGTGAAGTGAATGTATTAATTCCTTAAAAGTCGGTAAAAACGTGAATGCTGATCCAGGCCAACTTCTTAATGGCAAAAGGAACAACCCTCGAGAAAGCCATGTCACGGGTTGTTTCATTGCCTGAATCGCTTCCAGCTCTCGGCCTTTCGATCACAACTTATTTCTGGTTGCAAGAGCCAACCATTCACAGAATTGTTTTTAGGCAAGACTATTTTCGTCTGACCACGCCCGATCGGCCTACGCCGAGTGTCGGCCCCACTGCCGGACGCTATGGCCTGCCGAACGAAAGATCTCGCCCACTTTCCGACCGACGGTAATAAAACTGTTTTCTGTTAATGACTTTCGGATGGACGAAATCCTCAAAGTAGTACTAGAAAGGTATAAATTTCAGCTCTGAGGGGTAGGGGTTAGGGTATGAATGGCTGAATGCGACAGTTAGATCAAAAACGTCTGCTTCATTTTTCCTGTCCTTGTCAGCGACACTTCTCTAGTAACGACATTATCCAAGTGAAACAACCGAAGTTGACTTTTTGCAACCGCACGGGAGGCATCATCTAGGCGGCCTCTACGTTTAAAACTTGGTAGGCATTAAGTGGCTATGGGATACTTTACGGGAACAGTGACGGAATACATCAAAATTATTTACAAGTGTCATCACATTTTTCAATAATTGACCTCTCTAACCTTTCTTAATGCTGTATAAGCTACAGGTTTTGTATGCGCTGTGTAGTAATTACGTTGATTACATGTGCATTGTCCGCCCTTTCTCTGTCATAAAGAGCCCGATCGTGATGAAAACAATCCAACAAGAGCCCCCTTCAGAGGTGCCATTCGTGCCAAAAAGATGCGGAAACCGAGAACCATCTACTCCATTTGGCAGCTCCAGGTGCTCAATCGGCGCTTCGCCCACTCGCAATACCTCAACCTAACAGAACGTGCTAGTCTGGCTTCGCAACTTGGACTTACGCAAACACAGGTGAATAATTATTTGAGTCCCTTAAAAAGCCCTATCAAATCTAGAAAACGGTTTAAAAAGCATGCTTTCGACAGATTTCTAGCACGGTTAAAAGTGTTTTCGGGTTAGGAGGGAGGAGTTTACGAGAGATCAGGTCAATGTGTATGAGTAACTTGGGGCATCACAGAAGGAGAGGATATATTCTAATGCTTTGATTCGTAATCCCTGTCTATAAAGCATATGCTTACGTTTGACTTGGTAGCCATCACACATTCACAACATTCATCACAAAATCGAAGAGCAAAGGTACCCTCGGAAAACCTACTTTGATGCATTATACCCAAACCTGATGGTTCGACAGTGAACCTGTCGTTTGGTCGACGTCGGACTATCATTTCT
>CACRXP010000037.1:425221-447105 GCA_902702965.1 Spirometra erinaceieuropaei | reverse complement strand
GTTTACCGATATCTTTACTGGTTACAAAACATCACATGGCGAGAGACGGCGACCGATATACCGATACTCAGACCATTTCCGGCCTTAAAAGACTTAGCAGCCTACTCTTGCTCAGTCACCCAGGCGAACGAGGCAAGTGCTTTCGCTCTGACCAATTAGTTTGTTTTATTTTTTTTACTTGGTCTTGTACACTTGACGACAGATTTGAATGGCGACCCATATCGGGTAGATTCTCCAAGTAAAGTGATTTTTAATGACCAACGAGACACGTCCGTATAGAAGCTGGTCGATTGCGCAGCCGACGAGTTTCGGTCCCCGAGCCGCTTGGGATATCGCTGGTGTCCCTCCGATGTAGGTGGGTCCCAGGGAGGCTGGGTAGGTGGGGGTGGGGGTGACAGCCAGCTCTCTATTCAGTGCCTTTCTCTCAATTATGCCAAAAGCGAGGGCACTGTTGAAACCACCAGGACTGTTGACCCCGCAGTAATTTGGGATTCGATTGCATCTGCAGGAGTCAACCTGCGAGGGGGAATCTTTTCCAGTTAGCAGGAACGTTAATTGGGGCGGGGGAGAGGTGCGGCGGCGACGCATGCGACTGCGGGACTAGAGGGGCACCCCCCCCCTCCCTGGCAAAACTACCCGCATATATTCCCGCTCTTTCGCCTTCCACCATTGCCAGTTTTGCGCTTCCCGCATGAGGCAAGGTCAGACGCAACCCAGTTTGTCCAAATTAGATTGCTCCGAATTGTAATAGGAAACTTGGCTAATTCAGAAATCAGAAGTCAAACGCCTCAGTTAAACCCGAAAGTTTGTACGACACTGAATCGAAGTCTTCCCCACATGATACGTGTGAGTAACACCTGTAGCTTGGATGTTGGTCCTACATTTCCGCATGCTGGTTTATCCCATGAAGCCCTACGCAGCTAAGCGCATAACAAGAAGTCCTGGTTCTGCGTCCGAAGGGCATAATGAATTTACTCCCGTCTATTCGTCATGAAAAGGTACAGCGATATCCCTTGGTGAAGATGACATAAACGGGAGGACAAGTGTCGAGCGCTAATTTCAGATTTGTTTTCCGTCATTAGCGTCGCATAATGGCAGAGCTTGAAATGTCAATCCCAACAATATTTTTTAGCGAGCTTAAAGCCCAGGGAATAGAATATCTGCGCGAAAATGATGTTCACCGATGTGGCCCGGTTGTTCACCGTCATTTGACTGCCCGCGACTGCTCTAAACCGGAAATGATGCAGACCCAAACGTCTGCGTTCCATCTGACAACCAGATCAGCTCAGTAAAAGTCAATCGATCGATCGATTTTTATGAATTTACAACCCATACCAGGAGCATACAGTGTGCTTGCTTAAACTTGGTCGCGTATCAGACTGGTGATGTCTTGTCTATGATACTGGACCAGTTGTAGTTCGTGCTTATTTTCGCACTGTTCAACGTCATAAGAAATCGTCCTCGTGGTCACGGATTCCAAATGCAGAATAACACTTCAACGGCCTCACAACGTTTCCTTGCCTCTGATCATATTGGTAGTTCTATGGAAGGAAATTTTTTCTCGTCACCCTGCATAAAGTACTTGAGGCACAAATACCGGATCACGAAACCTCAGTTACCGCTTTTACACTTTCCGAAATTACTCTCAAAGGGTACTGAATGTAGCCTTCTCGAGAATTAAAGAGACACTGAAAGATGGCCTGCCAACGCTGGTGTCGACGCGTTGTTTTTTCCTCCCCTATTTCTAAGCATCTGGGCACCACTTGGTATCTTATGCGGTAGGTTCTTTATGCGGGGACCCAGTGTTTATGCCAGCCCCCGCATACAACGTGCGAAGGCCCGTACGTCGGTGAGCCGGTCCGCGTTCGCCGCTGAGCTGACCCAGCGCGGACAGAACTAACAGATGTCGAGTCCGAGGATCACACTTGGTGGGTGGCCGGCGCGTGTGGTGGTGGTGGTGCACGTCCTAGAGCGACCCGCCATTGTGGCGCGTGGGCAGTCGCCCTGACGGGGACGCTGTCCGGACTGTCGTCTGTCCGCTGTGTTGTTGCGCTGATAAGAATCGAGCAGGTCCGCTGTCGGTCCGCGACAGAACCGCCTTCATGAGTTGGAGAAGACATTACATCGCGCCCTCCCCTCTGCACATGACCGTGGCGACCACCTGTGCCAGGGGATAATGGCACATGTCTCATCTTTTCGGGCTAAGACTTATAGAAGGAGAGAGAGAGAGAGATCCTGCGGCGCCGGAGGGCTGGACTCTATGCCCAAAACCCTCGATCGCTCATCAGGCTGCTTTCGGGCAGCGCGCATGACGTCCGCCGAAATGTTTTACAATTAAAGCAGTGCACACAGCTTGTTTTACAGCTGATTTACTATTTGGACAGGATGCATGCATACTTACTGTGATCTACGTCCATCCGTATATATAATCGATCATTTATCATTTAAGACCCGATTGGCAGAAGGATATTACCGACAAGGACAAGGGAAACTGGAATGTCCATTTTTGGCTTATTAGCAGTCGTCGTCCTTGTCGGTAATAACATTCAGCTTATATCATGTGCCGCTGTGCGGCTGCTGGTTGGGCTAGAGAGAGCCTATAAGGCACAACGGCACGAGTAAGTTCCGTAGAAACGATCGGTGTACGCCCCACTACCAATAAGACCCGATTTTGGTCCGAGCTAATTTTGTGAAGACGGGCTACGCAAACAAACTTTAAAAGCAGACACCAACAGCTTAACAGCATTCAGATGATTTAAAAACATCGCAGTGCCCCTTGAGAGAGAAATTTGTCATTTGGGAAATTAGCCCATGAATATTCAAAAAGTGTCGCACTCCCCCCTAGCCATCGTGAGCCGTCGCAAACATTTCATAGTGATTGGAACTATCATAGAAAGCCTCGGGATGGGTTCCATCGGTCGACCGCGGTATCCTGCATATAGCCCTTGCGCAACCAGTCGCAGTGTGCGTTTTTGGATAATCAAGTAAAGAGCCTTCAATATCCTCTTGGAGACGACGAAGTCCATAAACAGGTCGCCTTTTTTTCGTCGCAGTAAGGCATAGACGCCAGTCATAAAAATGGATGAAGCTCGTGTACTTCGTTATGTTTTCTGACGTAGTAAACTTGCCTTCGTCTTTACGCTTAATCATACAATTCGAGTGCCACCCATGACTCCCACTGGGTCTGAGACGTACTATCGTCTGATGTCAAAGGCTCACTTCAGTACTAATGATTGATCTCCGTCCCTTTTAAAACGAGGTAGACGCGTGCTCAGGTCTTTGGTTGCTCATATCTAGTGTCGAAAGCGTTGCATGCTGGCAATGACAAATAAGGTGGTATTAGTTAAACTCCAGTCCTTTTATTGTTAGTACGACTTCCATTAGCAATTTTATATCACCTGGCTGGGTCGTAGTCTTGGCTGTGGGACAAAACGGAGTCAGTTTGATCGGTGTGAAAATCAACTCAGGGGAGGGGCACAATTTTCATGTGATTTAGCAGGTCTTTAGCTTCTTTATTTCTCATTACGGAACAACGGACACCAACGTCTACCTAATTGTGCTGTTTATTGAGGCTTATTAATCGTCGATCAATCAGTCATAGCCCAACTTAGTGGTAATTAACTCATCGAGCAATTTAGGTTGGGTAGGTGACTACCCATTCGGCAGATACTTATGGAGTAACAACGTGAGAAAACAATCAAGACGTTTACCAAGGTCAGGACAGGCGTGTCGCGTGGACGCGGCTATTTCCACGTTGACCGCAGAAGCCCTAAATTCGACCACGCGGTATTAAACCATCACGAAGACTTGATCCAGGTTGGACGCTTCATCGACTGCAACGATCGCACATGGCGCGTAGTGAGGCAAAGTCGCCTTAGGCAGGCATTTGGGGCTATCCGAGGCTGGGGTTGGCAACACGCTGACGCTGCCACCTATAATTAACACCTTGGTAACGCGAGCGGTAACGCCTCGCCCGGCGCGACACCACCACGCTGCCGTGAGTTCAAACCTGGCAGGGGGATCGACTACGAGGTACAGCGAGAGAAGTCAATGGCTTTTCGTATTCGGGACATTAAAATGGCGTAATCTGGCCCCGGGAGTTGTCATGAGCGGCAGTGAAAAATGTGAGCTAACGGGCAGACAAGCAGGCAACCTACATGGCTGAGGAATGGACTAGCCAAGAATTAAAACGCATATGGGGTACGTTTGGCTGCTTTTTTATCTTCGAGAGTACAACACGACCTTGGTTGTCTTTTAAGGCGACTGTTTTTCTTTTCTCTTTCACCATCATTTTTACTGCTAACTTTCATCGATAAGATGGGTTAAGTTAAACTAAGAATTGCACAAACCTATGTTTGCCCATAATCAGTCAAACCTCGTCTCAGCGGGTCCGGTACTGGCTGACTGATGGAGGAGAGGGGCCACTCTCAAGAAAAAGTCGTTTATATGGCTGACTGTAGAGCAAAGTCTAGTCTTCACTTGGGACTGCTGATGCATCCTACTTGGTCTGCGAGAAAGCAAACACGAACCTTGATCTGGTGCTCACTGTTCGCTAAGCAAATGCCCTTGCTGTTCCTTCACATTCTTCTTATTCTTCTTTTGACCCTCCTTATGACCACGACCTGAACTAAGCGGTTGAATATGCGTAGGCCCTAGTGCGTCGAGTTTGTTTCCTGCAGACAAAAGGCCATCAAAAGAAAGGGAGGCGTTCAATATAATGGGCTACCTGGGAATCGCAGTTTACTACTATCAACAAACCGTCCGAAAGCTGCTAGCACACACCCCTCCATCAGACTGTGCTTTGAGACACATCATGAAATTCAGGGGGTGTGGTGCATGTGGTGTGTGTTTGTGCATGTATCTGCAGAGTAGCATAGCCTGTAATTAAAAGTCAAGTCGCACGGCGAATGAGGGAGGAGAGTAGTGCGCAGGCTCCATTGGCCAGCAGCCAGTGAAGCATCGGTTGGCAGACCCCCCCCGCACACCACTGCCCACATCCCCACCACTTCGAGAATGTCAGCTGTGTTTTGGTGCGTGAGTATGCGTTTGCGAGCATACGTGCATGAGCGCACGCGAGACTGCCCCTCCGCATCCCGCCTTCCCCTTCTGCGCTCCAGGAGCGATGGATGGCTCTCACTGCCATGACAGTTCACTGTTGCGGAGGTGGAGGAGGAGGGGGAAGCGGACAGGAGGATGTAGCGGCGACGACACAGTTTTGTTGGGACGGCTCCGCCCAGTTAGTCTGCCTCGGGGTTTGTCTAGCCCCTTGCCAGTGGGAAAGAGAAGAGAGGGTGGAGTGGGGAGCAGGGGCAGGGAGGATATAAGACGGCATAAAAACTTGTGGCTACACAACCAACGCGTGGGAGGGGTGGAAGGAAAAGACGACAAGCCCCAGAAGGAGGACGAAGGACTCTGCATAGTTTTTTTTGCATTGCGCGTAGCTCGCCTGCATGCGTAGACATAGAAGAGTGAATAGGCTGGGCAGGATGTGGGTTGTTTGGGGAAGCTTTGATCTTCACAGAGACATCAGAAGGGACGAACTAAAAGCGCGATTGCGATGACATGTCTCTGGCCTTTTTGCATCATTTGTACTAGGGAAAAGCTTAAGTGAACATCTTGATAAGTAAATTGGCAATGACCGAGCAGTGGACAGCACAAAGACCAAACCACTGAGAGCCGATACTCAATATCTTATCAGCACGAAGGATCCTCCTGCCCTAGTCTGTAGATAGAGAAACTCCAAAAGTAGAAGTCAGTCGGTCGGGCCTCAGACTACGCTTTATTGGCATTCGTACGTCCTGTCCAACAAGAAACATGCAAACAGAAGACTGTGAAAAATGCATTTTAAGTCTCACTGCTGTTGATGTAAATAGGGTTAATTATGATTGTACTTCAATAGAAAAATAAATATTCGACTACATTGGGCAGGCGTCCCATCTTATATTCCGACAGATGTGTGAATTTCTGGTCTGCCTCTATCTAAGAGAGACAGACCTGTGCTGCTGCTTCTCACCCAGGGAGAAAAATGCGGTATGAATTCAGCGATGGAGAGAGTGTGTTTTTAAATAAAATGCTTTGGATGGCATTTCCGACGTGAACTCTTGAAAAACAGTAAATCAATAAACGGTAGACGATTAATACAAAAAGAATTCGTCGTCTGGCTTTCACTAGAACAATGGAGGTATGCTCCGTTCTGCAACCAGAAAGAAGCTGCATTTTATTAGCTCAGAACAGCAAATGTCTAGCCCTTTCAGGAGTTGGAGCTTCCGACCTGCGGCACGACGAAGGAGACTGGAAACCAGAAGACGCTAGAATCAAGTCATTGAATACGAAGAGGAAGCCACAATAAGCACGCAACCACCATCTCGGGCCCTCAACTTGTAGTTTTCGCCGCAGGGGAGGGTGCACCAAGCCCCCCCTCACCCACTGCTGCAGATCAGTGCGCGCGAGGAAGTAGCAGCTTCATACAACAACCAAAGATGGTTCACTTCTAGATGAATATTTGAAACCCTGTTCAAACTAAAGAAGACAGATTTAGATTGCAATGCATGTCCTTGGAGAAGTTCCATATTGCCAACGTAGGCGTAGTACACTTGTGATAGTCCGCAGTTTTAACAGTTAGAGTCGCAAAACTGATTGCCCAGCGCAAAGAGCGGTTGAGCGAGGTGGGCACTTCTATCCTCTTCCCCAGCACTCCGTTTCCGGTTGCGCCGAGCTCCCTGTGTATTGCCTACACAAGAGAAAGTGCAGGATCCTAGAGGTTGGAAAGTACGACCGCATCAAGTACGAACATCTGCGGTGGATAGGGGTGGGTATTGATTTTGGTGTGTGAGATGATGTAGAAGCTACAGTAAATGTGCTAACTCATGAAATGTCAACCAAAATTTCGAAACGCGTTCTCGTTTCGAAAAGATAAATTAAGTAGCATATACAGCTTGTAGTTTTGAAACCCTGAATGCAATTGTAACAGCAGGTCGGGTTCAAAATTATTCGGGAATTAGAAATGTTTTTTGTAAAACCGAATTATACTCTTCTTTTGAGTATGAAATTGGAAGAAAACGTGATTTTCTACCGAATAAGTAAAAGAATGAATATTTTTATGCATGTTTTCCATGAAATATAATTGCATTTTCAAGGGCATCGAAAATCAATGAGCAAATTGCATGCTACTTAAGGGGTCATTTTTTGCAGAGTAGAGATCTTGCATGCAGCCGAAAATAAGTTCTTTCGAAAGCCGGCACCCTGCGGTAACTGGATCATTATAGATTTATGTTGCATCATGATTAGTTTAACAGCACTACTTAATTTATCTTTTCGAAACGCGAACGCATTTCGAAATTTTGGTTGACATTTCAAGAGTTAGCACATCTACTGTATATCCTATGAGTACTGCGTACCGTACGCCATTCGCTGCTGCGCGCGGAGACAAAAAACTTACTGGTCAAGCTATTTGGGTCTCTTCTTCTCCACACATTTCAAACCATGTTGGACAAGGGAATTTTCGAAAAGGCTTTTGGCGAAGATGAGAGTGCGCTAACTCCTGTTCACGAAAAAGGCAGATAAGCTACTGATTGCTCCTTCTGCGTAACTGAGATGAGCAACAAAGTTTTACAAATGCACAGCTGTATTTTCAAGTATGCTGCGCATTTCTGATCTTTCGCCAAATTTTCAACGCCTGGACAATTGAAAGTTTTCGGTTCTCTTATGTACCTACTGTAAGACAAAGCGACTGTTCTCATAGGACGCTCCTTCTCGTGTAAATATGCTTTCCCTCTCGGAATCTCAGTGCTTTTTAGTTTCAAAGTGGGACGCAGCACCTTTCAGCAAATCCGACAGAAAAAACCCAGAATGACCCAGGAAGGACCAAAATGACCTTATTTTCTAAGATGAACTGCAAAACACAGTAAAGCTACCGGTTTGAATTACTGTCCTAGAACGACATCATGAAGGCTGTCCGTGGAAAAAATCCATGCCTTACAGGTTGAATTATATGTTTCATGAGGCACTGGGGTAAAACCTGTCCATTATGATTCTTCTACAATTTCTTGGGCGCAGAAAAGAGAGCTTGTTAAGCAGATGTTGGTACTGGAAGAAACTAAGAAGGGACTTGAAGTTCAATTCATTTCAATTCAAATTTTCCTGGTTATCAGTGGAGGACATGAGGCCGGTATTTCCTTGCATTCCGAACGGGTCGTCGCCAGTCTAGTGCTGAATCGAAATAGGCATGCCCATAAGCAGCGAAATAAGGACATCATTTAGAGTTTATTTTTAACATACATCCAATAATACCGCACCACTGGGGCAGAAAGTCCTGGACGTTGAAGTCTATTCACTAGTCCTAAACAGTACGGTCATGAGAGGGAGGAGACCAAATTGCTGGAACAACTTCCTCAATTTCGCGACTGCTCTTCAGCTGCTTCCTGTCGCTTCATAAGAGAGATAACGAGTGAGAACAATACAACAGATTTGAATTCGTACAGCAAATCAATGCAGAAACAGCAAGGTTAGGGTTTTGGGCAAAGTTGGCTAATCGACAAAGTTAGTAACACAAACGCCATAGGGGAAGAAAGTGAAAAAAGGGGAAACGTTAAAGAGCACAAATGAGAGGAGAGAGGGGGAATCATGGAGCTAGAGGCTACCATGACAATGCTAGGTTAACCACGTGCTGTTTCTGCATCGATTTTCTGCACGAATTCAAATCTGTTGTATTGTTCTCACTCGTTATCTCTCTTATGAAGCGACAGGAAGCAGCTGAAGAGCAGTCGCGAAATTTTTTGGTACCAATAAATCCTGTCGTTCTTGCCTACTTCAGCTTCGTACCGGGGACAAAATGCTTCAAATTCCTCAATTTCAATTTACGCCAACCTTGAGTTTTTCAGGAATGTGAACTTAGGTGACGGAATAATTCTTAACAGAAACAAATTTATATCAGACACATCTTGAGGCTCGAAAGTGCATCACACCGAAGCACTTGCGCCAAACTGTCAGGGCTCGATCAGTGCAGTGCGGCAGGATTCGCCACTGTTGTCCTCGCCCTACAATAATACTCTCTTGTGGTTTCCTTACGTCTTCTCAACGTCCATCCTTATCTTGTAGGTGAAGATCTGGTTTCAAAATAAGCGCTCCAAGTTAAAGAAGATCCTCCGTCAGGGACAAGACCCGGTGGCCTTTCTTAATGGTTCACTTTTGGAAGGGAACTGCGATGATACGGTGAGTAAAATCTAGCAAGTCAAAATAATGCCTTTTTTTCCTCTTTCACTAGTCCTATTACCGCTGCCATTACTAATACGAATGCTACTACCACTACTACAACCACCCCACTACTAGTCCTCGTCTTCTCCCCCCCCCCCTCCTTCAAATTAATTCCGTAGGTATATTTCATCGCTTCATTCGACTGCCTTCACCCTTACGGATATGTGAAGACCAGATAGCTCGTCTAAGAACTTGATATATTAACGACATTACTTCCCCATTAGAAACGCTGCTTATAACTTGAATGCGACAGTGGAAATTAGTAGCCTGTAGCAGTAAGCCTTCCTACAGGATCCCACCGGTAATCGTCCCAGTTGTGGTGTATTCCTCGCATCCAACACTAGCCAGTTGCTGGTACAGCCGATTTAGCAGACCTGCCCTCAAAAAAATCAGAAATCGGGAAAAAACATCGACCAAATATGCACTAAAGAGCCACGACTTTAATTAAAAAAGAGAACATAAAACACATCGAAAGTTATATTCAGCTGCCGGCACATGGTACTTGTTGTAGAAAAGCGGAAGCGTCAATGACACGAAAATTCGGTCGATTGAAGAAACACAACTTCAGTTCAGTTTATTTATAGAAGTGCATATTGTAAGGTCATGTGAACAAATGAATGAGTGAAACAAAACGTGTCCAACGAGGTTTGAAAAACCGTTAGGTAATTCTCATGGTAAGCCTTCTCCAGTAATTCATGTAGTATGTGATATGTGACATACCAACTAATTGCTAGGTGTCTGGCAAAGTTTTTGACAGATAAGATTGCGATAGAGCGTGCTTTTTTAATTTTCTGAGATACGGTCGACCAGGGTGACGGATGATTTATTTGATTACCCGGCTGGGCAAGTCGCATATCGAGAGGCTGACAAGTGGCTACAAACTGAAATATGAGTAGTAAGTGCAACCAAGAGCATACTACTCGCTGTACGGGGAGGCTTCCACCCTCTTGGCGCATCAATGAATGGCATGCCCTATAAGGTGCCCTCGGGCCACTGTCAGAAACGATGGCTTCTGTACTTTGCTTTCCAAAACACAGAGGTCGTATATGCGCTTACTCGTCTGGCTAATAGTGGGGCTTCATTCGCAACAAACAATAAAATTCGCTGTCCTGTTTCCACTGGGACTGTCATCGTTACCTATGCCCTCTCCTATGCTGCAAAGTGGCCCACATATTAAGATATTTCTCAGACGACAAAGGCGGTACCCATACTGCTTTTAAAATGCGTATTGGTTGAAAATAAACTGTGGGAAATCCTAGCCCCATGTACGTGGAAATCCAAGTCATAGGGACGCTGCTGGTCACTCGATGCCTGCTACTGAAATACCCACTTGGGCCTAGAAACCACTGGCAGAGCAAAACACAAGACTGCCCACTGATAGTATTTTTGTGGTCTAGGACGCAAATTTGCTAAGATTTGCATACGAAAGTTCGATCGACATGACCGACGATGTCCACCGTATGCTTCATAGCAGGGTGAGAGCGGGGGCGGTTACCTGTGTGTGAGTTAATTTATGGGGATAGCAGACTTGCACAGCATCTATTGCATTCTCCTTCCCCCCCGGTCCCCACCTGGACGCGGTACCAAGACTACGGCATGAAGACCGGAGGCAGGAGATGTTGCAGGTGACTGGCATGGCGTACCAGCTCACCCCATGGTCCATAGCGGACACAAACCAACATTTCATACCACAACAAAAGTATGGGAGCGACACGGATCCCAACTGGCTTGGCGTGTGACCGCAAATGGGCCTGTCGCCACCCATTTGTTGTGGGTGTGCATTCGGAATAACACCTACTGGACTACTATCTAGCCCCATGCATTGGTTCACCGCATCTACTGCGTGACCCGTTTAAGGGGCAATACGATTAGCATACTGAGTCGTTCGCGGAAAGAGAGCTCCTGTTTTCCTGAAAATAAAGTTGTCAGTTGCCATTTCTCGTCGGATTTACAGTTCGTGACCTACCTCATGAAAGGTCGCTAACTGTGAACTGAAACCGTTGTAGCGCACGAACCGCCCACCCCATATCCACAAAAGTTAAAACGCATTAGAGAAACGACAGAACTTTGAAAGAAGACACAATTTGATTTATATAGCATCATTTGTTGACTAAGATGTAATTGCTTTAACGTAAAGCCTCCAGAAGGGAAGAAAATGTCATACAACGACAAAATGATGAAAAACAATAAAGCATACAACGTATTAACACTTTGACGATTGTCCTTTGGCTTTCAAAGTCGCTGGAAGCCTGGAGGGCATAGAGACTACCACGTTGTATATGGTTGTATACACAATTATTAAGCACAAAATCCTACTTTTGCTGCATTGAAAGATGGTTTCTTGCCTTTTCCCAATTCCTTTTGATTAATGCAAAAAGATTTTCGATGAGATTCAGACCGGGGCTATTTGCCGGAATCAAAATTCTTCGGAGACCACAGGCGTAGAGGCTGGCTGTGGTCCGAAATATCAGATTATAACCGTAAGCTGCATTGGAATCATACCATATTTCAGCGGTAAACGGGGCATCATCCTGCATTATTACGGTGTCCATTCGACATCGATGGATGCCGTTGTAACCGGAGGCATCCTTTATGATGTCGATAAACACCTTGCTATTTACCTCCTCCGTTGTTGAACGCCAGACTGGTCGCTCTCCGAATCTAATGGCCATCCAAACCATCAGTGGTCGACAGCTCCTGAAAGTTGGTGCACATGCAGTGTGTTCACGTGGGAAGTTCTTCCCACATGACCACTTAGGCCGACCTCGGAGCGGTGTCTAAAAATAAAAATCAATTACAGAAGTTAATGCTTTTACAGGATGAAAGACCATAGTCGATATACTCCCGAGCAAACAAAAAACATTCTCTAATTAGTTTCCTATTTAAAAAGATGACTTTGTCATCTCATTTGGCCGATGGAGTTCGAATTGCTTTGAAATCCTTGTTGAACGGCGTAGCACAGAAAGGCGGCAGTGTGCAGCGCGCAATCTATAATACGCATGTTTACGCCTATTAATTCCCTGTCTGATGAAACAAATACTGTCAAACAGGCTTATTGCTGCGCTTAACGACATAAAACATTAGAATTTTGTTACAGAGAACTTGTAAGAAGCAAATCGCTCCTTGTTACATGAAAAGAGTGCGTTTTTACATACTGGCCTTCACCTGCTTTTCGTGGACTCGAAATCACAATTTCCACTCCTAGAATATAGTTCTCTGAAATTTTTTCGATCATATGAATGCTCCTTTATAACGCAACGCGCGCAGATAAGAGACGATACTAGAGGATACTTAATGGCACAGGAAAGCACGTGGATATCCAGAAACACCCTATTTTGCCCAATCTCGGCTTGTTTCCCTCAGTAAAACAGACCTGACATAAATTCCTCTTTAAAAGGGCTTTCTGGGATTCCGACCAATTCTAAAAACAAAACTAACCACACCCAAATGTATGCTGTACCACCAACTGTAATACAGATCTCGATGTTTCATAATTTAGCTCACCTACTATACTTGGACGGAAAATTCGGTTTTGGCGTTTGGGAGGCCTTTTCCGGTGATTTCTCCAGTGTAATCGCCCAGAGCAACCTTCGTGAGAAAGAGGCTTTTGCTCAACGCGTCCCATGTGCTCCCCGCTGGCCGACTGGGTTTCCGTCATCGTGTTTCATCGGTTTCGCTAATTAACATGTAGGGGTTCATCCTACCGTCTACGTCGTACAGAGGTAACAGAACGTTGTCGTTTTTAAACGCCCAACGTTTCGACTGTCCAAAAAACTCTTGGTTTTGGGTCCTGGGTGGGGAGGGAAGACACAGCGGCCTGTTGCTGGGCTGGGTGGAGATTGAGAAGAAGGTGAAGTGGGGGAGGAGGAGGTGGAGCAGCAGCACAAGGGGCGACGGCCGCTCCGGGTCAAAGGGCCAAGAAACACGTCTTTCGTTCTTCTAATGCCCCCAGGCAATGCCATCTTCTCTCATGCCGTAGGGCAGCCCTTTGAAGGGGAGTTACAATTTCCCTTTGATGAATACTTCGCACACTTGAGAGCCACAAGCGGTCGTGATTCAGTGATTGGAAAGGTATGCCTATTTAGAGAGCTTTCTCCGTTGAATAGTTGAGGTTGTCCAACCAAACAATAGATTGTGCTAGAAGACACGTTTGCAGTCAACTTTTGCCAGCGTGGACGACAACATTTTTTCTTACCCACTTAACTGCGATTAAATATCTTTCTACTATGTTACTGCAGTAAGCTAGTAGTAGTAGTAGTAGTAGTAGTAGTAGTAGTAGTAGTAGTAGTAGTGGAGCAAGAGGTTCCCTTCTTTTATATCAGAGGTATACTGTATTTCACCGGAAGGACGACTGTTATAAAGAAGGTCCACCGCAAATTTGAACAGTTAGACAAATGTCTATGGACAACGGAGGATTCTTGTACTGGCGAACTGATTGTGTTGTCTAACTTTAACTACGTCATGCGTGTCAAAATTAAAGAAACCGTAGCCTCTCGGTGAGGAATGTACGAAAGCGTGCGCTTGCCGACTTCGACTTTTTAACGCCAGCAAACAACTCGACAATTCAACATGAAGATATATGAACCTGAACAGTGGTTTTGGTTTAAAGGACAGTAGACTTTAGTCTACCTAACGGGTTGACGATAGTTGTCTCAAGCTTGCCAGTCACCAAAGCTACAGCACCAAACGCAGTTTCAGTTCATGTGAAACCATGAGCTGCCTGCATGATTTTTTAGCACCCGTAGATTCTGCTGTCCTCTCGTTTGTTCTACTTGTCAACAGTAAATCTCATTTCAGCCCCTATTTCAAGTTATTCCTGTTTTTTTAATCTATAGGGAAGTGATATCCGGAGCTCAACATCTACGCCAACAGCGGACAATCCCGTCAGTACGGGGAACGCCGATAGCCATTTAGTTTCCACTGGCAACCCGGGTGAACTTTCCATGTCTGGTCTCTACGGTCTTAGTGGAAGAGAAGCGTGGATAAGCGAGGGGAACCGCGCGCGTGGAAACACTGAACTTCCTACCGACGTTCCGACCTCCGGTTCCGCATCCTTCCAGCATGTGGATGAACACGATCGAATAAGCACTCCAGTTCAACCATCCGAGACGCCGTCATTTGGTCATCCTCACAGCCTTGACGGGAGTCATTCTGGAAGCGGTGATGGTGGTCCTGCCGATGGCGGCCCGTCAGAAGCCGGGAGTGTGTGTAACCCGAGTCCGCCTTTCACTGGAGGAGGTGCACCCAGTGGTTTGGGGAACCCTGGGGATCTGAGCAACGGGCTGGACAGCCAAGTACGAACGCCTTATCAGCCGACTTGTTCTGTGGATTCAACTCATCAACAATGGATGAGACAGTGGACATCCAAGGATACTGAAGCACCGGTGTCCACAGTCGAACCATCACATGATCCCAATGTGATAATAAGGCCTCCGATTAATGACGGCTCAAGCGAGTATGCCCGACAGGTTCCCGCCAACTGGGCCATCGACTGGTCCGATCAGTGCAGTAACCTAGTCTCAGAGCAATTCCGCAGCTACTACCAATCAGTTAACCCTCATTTCCCAGCCAACCTGCAAGACATTTATTTCTCCGCAAACCCAGGATACGGTGCAAGACGAGCTTGATGAAATTTACAATCCATAGCAAAACGACCTAAACTCGAAATTCTTTGATGAGGGGAGGGAGTGGTGGGAGGGGAAAGTGGATCACAGTCGGGTGATGAGAGTGGGATTACGATTCTCATTAGTTATGAGTCACTAACAGGGGTACACGTGAGTAACATGGCTTCTTCAACGGACATAAAGGGATGCATATACAAGTAAGGAAAGTTCGCTTTTGACAACACAATTATAGGAGAGAGGTCTACAAGTAGTCACGATTGGTGTCTGATCGTGCCCTAACGGGCTTCGACGACTGGAGCTGCTGATGTCAGATGTTCATTTCCATCTACCTGACCTATTGGGGACTGAAAGGCCTACCGGTTGTGACTACCTGTAGACCTCTCTCCTGTAATTGTATTGTCAAAAGCGAACTTTCCTTACTTGTATATGCATCCCTTTATGTCCGTTGAAGAAGCCATGTTACTCACGCGTACCCCTCTTAGTGACTCATAACTAATGAGAGTCGTAATCCCACTCACATCACCTGACCGTGGTCCACTTACTCCCTTCATCAAGGAATTTCAAGTTTCCGACGTTTTACCCTCGATAGCAACTTTCATTACTTTTCATAACGATCTGACTTCGTCAGTAGAAAAGGACCCTTCACTTGAAGCTGGCTTATTTGCTACAAGATATCTTCAAATCCCCAGAGTAACGTTAAGGAATTACGCCTGCACTATGACATCCACATCTGTACACATAACACTTTTAAAATCCTTTAATTTACTTTGTTAATGCGACCAGTTACAAGGTCTATTTTTACTTATTTGAAGGCCTGAAGGTTGGATGGTGTTTTTGGGGTTCCCTCCCTTTTGAAACAATATCACAAAAGTGGAAATGACTGGGCAACACAGCATTCCCGGAACGTTATTCTGTGGAATTCTGTCCGGAGAATACGTGGGGCGAATAAAGCCTTTTTGACCGCTATGCTAGCTGATAAATGAGCGATCGGCATTATAGGCCTCGTGTTTTTATATCTTAACTGATAGGACGAGAGATCACAGCGAAAACCGCAATCTTGCTGACCTATTGCAGTTTAAAGGGGACTTACGATAAGTCAGGCAACCAATGTGCTCAGAAGTCTACATCTAATTAAGCTCTTCCTTTATTGTCAAATCGCAATTCCTAGACCAAAGTAAAGATACAACAGTCCAACTTGACTGGACCATTCCAAAAGCAGACCACAGAGTCTGGGTCCGTAGTTTAGCCGTTGCTGCGTAGTTCAATGATCAACTGGTTCAGGGTTCTGTAGGGTACCGGAATAAGCGTACTCCTTATTGCAGATTGCCTTGCGCTAAGTTACGGGATTAGGCTTATGAGAGCTATGATTATACTAAAGTTCGGTGAAAAATCACCCCGTAGTAGGTGAGGTACTTATCGCCGTGTTCAACCGGGACTTCAAATCTCGAGTCATCATGACCAGGGATTGGGATCTGGTTGCCTGACAACGATAAGTATGCCAAAAGTGGTTTCCCTCGTCTTTGCTGGTAATCCTCCTTAACTAAAGGAGCACTCTGTTCAGAGCGGCTGGTACGCACAACTGATTTTAAGCTCTCTGAGTCCCCTGGTTTTTAGAAGTAGAACCAACTACTGGGACAATAATTCCACCAACCCCACTTTCCAGATGTGTACTCCGCAACACAAGGGGATGCAGAAATGCTCCTTTTCATCCTGCGACTTAACACTTCTCAGCTCAGTCGACATGATGTGGGCCCGTAACGCAGTGGTGAGAGCTGATCAATAATCACGTGGGTCGTGTTTGAATCTCTAGTGTGCAGCTCGCCGGCTTGTTCTCTCACTGGCTTATGATGGCAAATAAGTGAGATGTGCATTCCCGCGGGAACGTCATTGTTAGTAACACGTGCAATTTACAAAGAAACGCTGCAGTACTTAGAGGAGAGACTTGCTACGCAACCGTCCAGTTATTGGATGACGGATCGCGTTCAAGTCATTAACAGTCTAATACTCATCGTTGGTACTGCTGATTGGCGCAGTCATTTCTCGATCGACTATGCCCGAGCCGTTGACTACCTGTGGGGTACTGAAATGCGGGCATGCCCCTCGGTATCGCCACCTGAGCAACAGACATTTGTGCCACCTTTGTGTCGAGGCAAATCTAACGCAACACAGACATAGGTGAGTCCTGTATATTGGCTGACTTGGGCACAGAGGCTCGCCACGCAAGCATCGCGCGGCCCACGGTTGTGGCATCTTGCGAGGATTTCGGACATATGAAGCCCGAACCCGTGACTGGGTTGTGTCGAGTGAGCCGCAACTTAGGAATTTGCGTTATTTGTCACCACTGCTGATGGATGCAATACCATCTGCGCTCAGAGGTATCTTCCCGTCTCTTCCACGCAGAAGCTGAGCCAGATCTTTTAAATGACTTGCGACGTATTTCGTCCTGATAGTGGGTCGTACGGTGCCATTACTTGGTGCCCCATGCCTGGATGTAATGCCAAGTCTGATTTGCGAGAATTTGGTGGATGGTTTCCGAGGCGTCCATCACGTATGGTGGTGCAGGGCACTACTCAGCCTCGATGTAATTGGATTTCTCATACCGTTTTTATGCGCACTGGTTATTGAAGTTGACCGGGTAATCTTTCGTTCCGAATATCTGCCGGAGGTACTGAAAGCAAACAAGCATGTTTTCAGTTCACTGCAGTGCGTCTCCACGATTAGGTAAAGTGCTTCTATGCAAATGGGTTGGCAGGACGGCCGCTGTGCTCAAGAAGTTTATCCTTTTGTAAAAGTTATAGGGTGCAGACATGAATGGAGTATTAATCGGGAAGGTCAGGCACATAAAACCTCGGTCACAAAGATGGACTCTACTGCACCCCAGCTGCAAAATGGAACTCGTGCGTGCTGGCAGTCAGTTGGCCTATAATTATTCGCGATATTGTTATGTACTTCCCTGTCCTTAATCTCTCAGCAACTCGTAGAAGCCTCAGAGTTTCCCTCAGTACACCTAGAAATGCATTCCACGACTACGTAGAAGCATGGAAGGGAAGTCGGCGTGTAAGATGCCGTTTATTAACTTCCTGCAACGATCGCATGGTAGACTAATTTTACTTTGAGTAAGATTGTGTACTCATACAAAACGTTTTCAGTCAGTAGACTGGTAATTCCTACTGACAAAGAAGTACGGGAGTAGCGTTCATAGGGATAAGATAGCTAGCCCTTCCAAAATGGGCATTAAGCAAGACCATGGACGGAGAGCCTACAGACTGTTCAACATCCCGCCCCGCCAGTGTTGTCGACCGGTGCGTCGGGTGGTAAAACTCAACCGTTGTGGCGCTGGCGTTTCCTCTGGTTCAGAAGCGGAAGGGCGAGAATTATGAGCGCGCAAACAGAGGGTGGGAATCGGATCCGGTCGTAAGTCAAGCGCGAGCGATCAGTCAAAAGGCAACGCGCCATCTATGGCGTTCGGCCCGGAGGCTGTCCCGTTCACACCAGGCCGCAGAAGGGCTGGGGGGCGTACGTGACCCAACGGTGACAGAATCCAGTTGCTGGGTCCGCAACAGTCACGTGAGGTTTCTCAGTGTGAGGGGTGCCGAGTCCCTGATTCATACGCAGTCGCCCGGCATAGAACCAGCAAAAAGAACAATGGAAGAGGCCTTATTTCCGAAATAAGTGCAGAGCCTCCGCAGTTTTCCTGGAATTTAAAATCCAGAATGGCAAAGCAGAAAATATCCTATCCCTTGGGAAATCCGGATATTGAAGACGCCTTTCTAAATCTGGGATGTCTACTCAGTCTATGTATCCCCTGATTCGCCTGACAGTTGCTCATTGTCAGCGACTTCTCTGGATTGCTGGCCCGTCGCGACATCGCAGAACCGGCACCGAATTCAATTTTAGGCGGTTCTGGGGGGCTTTACTGCATTTTCCATGGTTGTGTTTTATAAACAGCCAAATTTACAGGCAAAATTCTCCCTGAGTGAGAGGATAGGCACGAGAATGAAAGTACCACAGCAGACGAATGAATAGCAACGGTCAATAAGTAAGTACCACAAAGCATATACCGATCAGGAGCAGAGGTACTAAGGGGGAGGGAGGGGGCGTGCGGAGTTTAGAAAATTTGGCCTATTCCGACCCTCATGAAACCCAGACCGCCAAAACGCGTAATCGGGTTCCTGATCGAAAGAAATGCCAGAATGCAAAGTCATGGAAAATAAAAGGCTGTCGGCAGCTTGAATTTTAAAAAAACGAAATTTAACAACCAGCAGACAAATCGGCCTCGTCGAGGCCTGTGAAAAATGCGCTACTAACCAACAAAACGTAGGAGTCCGCTCAGGACTCTTGTCCATGCAAATCGACTTTCTACTGTCTCCGCACTATTTTAACATTCCCTGCCTGCCCCTGTAATCTGTTTCCAAGACCGCATGATTACCAACTAGCCACCTGAAGCCGAACTAGCAACTGATACGGTTTTTCGACATTTCGGATGCCCTCTAGGCATTAAATTCGTCTAATACTGATATTTATATTTTTCCTAGTTCCCGGCGACATTTACAACAGGTCCACGATGACAACACAACTTAGTCCACACTATAGCTGCCACTTGCGCTTAGATGAGAAATCCGAGCTCCCTGGCTTGCACTCAGTGAACACTTGAGCGCACACAACGCCGATCAGCTCATCTGAGGGTGGGTGAGGAGTTTCAGGACAAGTTAGAGCACTACAGTTGTCGCCGCGCTGGCCTTAGAGTTGCGTGAGCCGGCCAGGTGGGAAGCCCCGGGGTAGAAGAATAGGGGGAAGGCAGATAAGGATTGGCGAAGTAGGCACACAGAGAGGATGTGCTCTACGGCGAGGGACAATACCTACACCGCGAAGAGCCCCGGCAGCGGGTCCCGTAGTCGCAAGGCGCACGGGTCGACAGTCTGTCACACCACGTTAATGTCGGTGAGTTAGCGGAGCGCAGCGTGGAGCAGACACTGGATCTCCTGGGGGAGAGAACGCCGGCCGAGTGAACTGTGTGAGGGGGGAAGGTTAGCAGCGGACGGGTGCCCACGTCTTCCCAGCAGTTATTTGAACTGAGACGGAGCCACTGGACTCCAGATCCCTGTCACACCGATCGGATGAAGCGCATAAACCACTAATGTCTGTTAAATGGAACCTTACTCTAGGTCCACCAGGTGGACGGAGGTTTAGGAAAGACAGATCAAGTCCAGCGATGTGACAGACCACTCGGCTGCAACACAGCGTACATCGAGAGAGCGTCCCATGACCTGCGCGGATGATTCAGCTCACCTATGGCCTTCTCTTGCGTGCCTCGGAGCAGAAGTGAGGCCAAAAGATAGTAACAATATGACCCCTATCCCAGCGGCTGTTACAATGTTCTTCACTGCTACGGGGCGCCAACTATCTTGCCACTTCGCCGAAAGTAAGCACGTAATCCAGAATCAGATGTATAATAATACTAAATCGTAAGTCAAATATTTTTTACGGCACTGCACATCGGCCCAAAGCCACCGTGAGCAACAAGGTCGTGGAAAATAAGGGACGATAAATCAACAGAGGACATTCCGGTGCAGTATCGCATCCCATACCTAGAGTGACCTTGGGATCGCAGGGGTTAGATTAAATGCCCACTCGGATCGCGCACACACGAGCATAAGCTGACTGTGGGACGGGCGACAAGTTTCCCAATTGACTCTCCACGCCTTCTAGATGGATGACGAGTTCAAATTCGCAGTCGTCCAAGTTCGCAGCCGGAAACAAGACAAGCCGAGATCTAATTGAAGCCCAGGTCTCGGATGAGGACTCAGTCAATCGGCGTACTGGCCTGACGCCCGCATACAAGACCTTGCGCATCTACCTCCGGACCTGTGACACTTGTCTTTGGTTGTCTAATGGCTGTCACTTGTTCCGTTGCTGCTGACATACTTGACAATGGACTCCTCTACGAGTATGAAAGTTCAGAAAAAAATGGTTCCTGCGCTCGATCAGTCTCCCGCCTTAGATACGAAACTGTCCATCGGCTACTCTTGTAACTAGAGTGGCCAGAGAAACTGCGGGAGCACAAACTATACAACTACACAGACAAACCAGTGGAGAAACCAACCGTTGAGGTCGACTGTTACCAAAATAACTGAGAGGCAAGGTCTTCTACCGAAAGTGTGGCGAAGCCAGCCCCTTCAAACATAATAAGCCGAATACGTGGTATGCTCTTTTAACAATATTTTAATGGCATCCTTCAGAGAGCAAAAATACAAAAAACTGTAGACTGACAAAAGGCTTAAAACCGAGCGGACCTGAAGAAAAGACATGAGTTTAGGGAAAGTAGATACACGACCGAGAACCCGCAAGGACTAGGACTCAGGCAAAGGATTGTCACAGATTCTCCAAATTAATTTCAGCTGGGCCGACGCGTTTCATGTAACGCCTGTATCGCTTATAATTTGTGCTCTCCGCGGACCGAATGCGAAGCTCCTCGACTTGCTTTTCCCGATATGCCTGTAAATGCATGACAAAATGGTGTAAGTAAGAAAAAAACATGACATGACGTAAACTGGATGTCGGAACAGGCCGGAAAGTTCTCTCGCTTGTGGAAGTGAAAGAACAAATGACAGATAAAAGAACGGCATTAGAGTCAAGTGGGTATCTTATAAGTACTTTCCTCATGCGCCCGACTGGAGAAGTTGTTGATTCATTCAACGGGGAGTGCTTAAAGAACGAGAGAAGGCTAATTAGTTAGTTTCCGGAACCCACTCAATCGCTTGAAAATTCTAAAGCGCCTACACAGGGACCATGAGAGGAGGAAATTACACATGCAAATACTTGAACTATGAAGCACACCAGGATTATCGAAGAGGAATTAAACGATATCGCGAAATTCTGCAGCTCCAATCCAAAGGTGACGAGCTCGCTGACATGATTAGGTAAGGGAGCGCACTGCCGCCAACTTTATCATCACACGGGATCTGGCAGTTCGTTCGTTCCGGGGTACCAACGGTGCACAGGCCACTG
>CACRXP010000037.1:399771-420948 GCA_902702965.1 Spirometra erinaceieuropaei | reverse complement strand
ATCGCGTGAATAGGCTTGCACTACCTTGGTAACCAGCCCATGGTAATTAGTCCCCCTTCCCTCCTCCCGCTCGTCCGGCGCACCCGCATAATTCAATTATTGCATCTTATTTGGTTGTCCTGGGTCGTTTTAATTGTCGTATACCCATTTGTACAATTACATAAACAACGTTAGCGATCGAATGACAGGTTGTGGGATTTCACGATGCCGTTAAATGTCTGTTTCCTCCGAAATCTTGGCTTCACCCCAATTCGTTCCGTGGACGAATACTTTAGAAGACCTAAGACACATTTAAATTCGCATCACGAAATGAGAGTTGATTGAGGTTAAACCGCTTAAGGTGGTAAAGTGTCTTGAAGGAAAAATCAACTATTACTTAACGTTGAATCGGAAAAAGCAGGCTCTCCGAGTTGACATGACAAGCAATGCCAACGAAGCACCGTCTACCAGGTTCATCGAAAGAAATTAGTGAAAGTAGAGGCACACTCCGAAAAAATGTGAAAATAGGAAAGCAAAGGAAGAAATGACATCAGGCGAAGTAGGGAGGAAGATGATCTAGAGAATTCGTTTAGTTTGGTAACCTACTAACCGAACCCCCCTGTACAATGTGCACCGTACCTAAGAGAATAGTAGCCGAAACTCCAAAATTAGGTTTCGAATATAAACACGTATTAGGTTGAGTTGCAGTACACGGATCACTTCTTACACTATAACATGCTGGTCTTACATTCTCTCGTGGCTCCTGTGTGCTCCTATTTGAAATGTTCCAGGTAGAGGTTATAAGGGCACAAAAGTCGTCGAGGAAATTTGTAGTTTAATATTCCAAAACAGGCTTATGTTTTTAATCAGAAGTTGTGTAAGAAATTAAAGCGTCAACATGAAGTTCTTCTGGATTCTTAGGACAGGTAGACATGGAGGATTAAATAGCATAAACTCTGCCAGAATAGCTGCCTAAGGTCCACAGCAGAAACCCAGCATAATCAGTTCAAAATTTTTGCATTCCGAGGCAACGACAACTAAGATGTGGAGACGGTGTTGTGAAAACGGGTTGCACGTTAGCTTGGTCGTTGGTCACTGAGCGCGTCCCTCCCTAGGTGGTAGACAGTGGAACGGCCATCAGCAAAGGTTGGCTGCGAAATAAGCAGTCGCAGGTCAGGGGTGACAATGCTATCAGGGCACGGAATAGAGGTCTGGCATGCTGACCGCCTTATAAAATCCTTGCAAGACCGATGACGGTACTGTGACATGGCGACTATGAACCGACAATAAAATAAGTTTCTCTATCACCACGGCCTTGTGGTTCGGTTCTTGAGCCAATGCGTTAGAGGAGACAATCTTGAACAAACAATCCAAGTGGCTACTGGAGACACGCTTTTAGTCAAAATTCTCAAGAAACTTTAAGAAATGTGTGATTCAGGTAGTGCGATCCATGCAAAGGCGTCTAAGGGCACCGACGAGCTCCGCAACCCTGGTACAAAAGGAGGAGCAGACATTGCTTTCGATAAGTTCTCTACAGGTCGGCACAGTTATATGGGAACGGGGTACGGCGATTGAAAATATCGACAAAAGTTAGTTTTAAAATAGAGGCCAGGCAAGAGCGGAAGGGCGCAGAAAGTTAGATATGATTAGTAAACCTTTGACCACGGTAAGCACGGAGCCTGGACGAGGTTCTTCTGGATGTATAGGGTCGGCATTCATAACCTGATGGCGGCCGCTTCTGGTGTTGTTAGCAGGCGCTGGCCCAGTAGCTTAGGGTAGCTCGAGGGGACCTTATAAATCACACGAAATGCTTCAGTGGGATCCACAAGATGGCCTGAATCCACTGCATGCGCAAGGATGGCGCTGTCTGTTCTCCCAGTTTCGCCTTTTGCCAGTCATGCTGGGAGGTGCACATTAAATGCGCAGTTCCTTTTTGGCAACCAACTCTATAGACAAATAGATGACGTTGCTATGGGCTCGCCTCTTGGACCTTTCTTAGCCGACGTCTTCATGTGCAGGCTGGAGAGATTTCAACTAAGCGATCAGATCGAAAAGCTCAAACATTACGGTCGCTACGTTGATGATATCTTTGCGATTGCCACCACAGAAACCTACGTTGCAGCCGTATCGCTCAGTCAGGTGGACTGCATCTCTTGAGGTTTGGCGCCTAGCGCATGCGGTCTTGTTGTGACAGTTCTGTTTTTTTTTTAAGTCGGTTTTTTTTCGAACAGCATGCGCCAAAATTTCCTAGTCGTTCTCACTAAACCGATATTGGCGGCGTCGACGTGTAGATTATAGTATTTCCAAGACGGTAATTCAAGAAGTAGTGCAATGATGTACAAAGCATACACATGGAGGAGATAAAAAAAAACAACTTGGGCAGCAATGTTTGTTTTTGGCAAATTCTCATCAAGCGTTCAAATAAGCGTCTACTGGAAGAAAATTTGGTCCGGACAATATACGAACAGCAGTAGTCTGGTGCCTCCAAACAAGAAACGCAATTTAGATCGTCGTCCGGTGTAGAAGACTCGAATTATTCGGCAGTTAGCATCGACAAGGAACTTAGGAAGATCAAGGACCGGCTTGGCAAAAGCGGCTATACTGGCCGAGTTATTGTAAAGAATATTATTGAGAGACCATCGAAAACCCTCGCGCTGACAGGTCCCACTGTCTAGTAGCCGTGACGAGTGAACTCCTGTGGAGATGCCTTGACAAAAATGCTTCACGGACCTTCGAAGCAGCAAGGCTTCGTCTATTATTTCCATCTAAGTCATTATGCACGGAGAGGGTAGGAATAGACTGCCAGCTCAGACCCACTCCACGTACATTTGCTTATTCGTCTGCCCCTATGAACAGGTTGTAATGGTCACACGGGTCAGCGTCTATTCAAAAGTATGCGTGAACGCATCTCAGTATAGCTAGGAAAAAGCGAAATTAAGAGCGCAAGTAGCACTAGCATTGTACATATAGTTTATTCCTGACATTGTGCGGATCTCAACGAGCCCTCTGAAGTACTTACGTAGTCGCAGCCAACTACCTTAAGTCACTGGAACAGTGTTTGTTAGCCACAGGAGAGACGACCACAATCAGGTTACGTAGGCCGGTCTTGTGCACACACAGGAGCTTCGTTTAGGCCCAGCATTCACCAAGGTCAAAGGTCAGTTAACTCACTAACCTGCATGCAATTTTCCGCGCCGGGCACAGCTCTTCCCCACCCTCCCCCCACCCAAGCCAACGATCGTTATCTGAGTATATTGACGTCAACTGCCTCTAATCATGTTCCCACTTGTGTGAACAGATGAACATTACACGATCTCTCTTACTGCCCGCATGTTTTGGCTGATCCCGTTGCCCTGTAAATGCGTTGGTCTGATGAGAAGTCATAGAAAGCAATCGTCAGGCCGCCACATAGTCTGATGGATCGTTCTATGGGAAGTTTAGCAAGTTTTAGACGGTTTATGACCGTTGGTCATTGGGAGGCATATAGGGCAGGAAGGAGAGTGAGTCTTCACAGGTGGCTAGAAGTGTCCAACATGACTGGTACTCTGGTTGGTATTTTAAGTAGCGTGTATGTGTCTTGGTGCATACTGTAGTGAGTGACATCCGCAGAGTCTGACAGAAAAGATGACATGACTTCGTGGTATGTGGTTCAGTAAATAGTTTAAGTTGGATGTGGGGAGACAGGAACCGCAGGAGAGGACAGACGGTGAAGCCAACATACTACGATCCAGAAAAAAGGTGTTACTTGCCATGTGAGATGGTATGTCTGACAACCAACCCAACGAGTGTGTTGGGCGCTTCAAATTCCGAAGTTACTTAATCCTAAGCATCCCAACAACAGCACACTTAAGCCACACGTGGGTGTTGTGGTTTAGAAGACAACTAATCCAGTTAACTGCATTTCCGCCTGGATCATATCCACTTAGCTTCTCGACAAGGAGTCAGTGATTAATTGAGTCAAAGGTGATGTAAAGGCCTAGAAATTCAACATCGCATCTTAGTGGTGGCATTGCTGTTTTGACTGATGTCCCATCAGTTAGGAGATGGAAGTTCAAATCCACCCATTCTAAAAAAGAATGTAAGCAATAATGCTAAGTTTTTAATTTACTCAGACACTAATGTGCGAGTTTGGAGTAAACACTTTTACCAAAATATCACACTCGCCCAAAAGTCGATGTAAATATTGGGGTTTAAGTCCATCATCTCCAGCAGAATCACCGCATAATAGTTGCATCCCGAAAAAAAACAGTTGGTATTATACAAGTATCGGCTGATCTACCATGCTACCAGCACGGGCACTAACTAAACACTCAGACACGTGTTTCGTCGGAGCTGTACTGCTGCATGACGCAGCTGTGTGGGGTTTGGCTCACCAGTGAGTCCTGCAGCAATCCCCTGTTTCGTCTGGCACATACTTCAGTTTTAATATTAAGCATACGGGAGCGCTAGGGGACTCGCTGATCAACCGTAACCCTGGCAGCTGCGTCAGGCATGAATGTGGAACACCGACGAAACACGTGTCTGGGCGTTTAGCTAATATCCATATTAGCAGTATGGTAGGTCAATCGGTGAAAAATAATGCTTGACAGACCTGTGAAGTCGGTCGTTAAAACCGCGGTGTGAAGATATTTCGTAAGGATCATGGGGATAAGACAGCAAATCCGAGCGAAGAGTGCGCACTGTGTTGCTGTTAAACTGTTGTGCTCATTAATAAGCCTTATATCAACAGTCCTAGTTATCCGAGTATAATTAAATTGATGTTTCTTGTGACAAAACAAGGAAACTGCAAACTAACCGATAGTTTTTCAGGAATCCACAACTCCAGTTGCATGAATTGCGCCCTAGTGTTTTCGTCAAGGCCCTCCCAACGCGTTTGACTGAAACCAAGCTTCCACCGCGTCAGAAACTCTTGTTCCTCCGGCCCATAAGGTCGACGGAGGATGTAGAAGAGTATGATCCATCGACTGGCCCAAAAAGTAATTCGCATCAACCAGAGGGGAAGAAAAAACAGCTGCACAAGGAGCGTATTTCGGATGTTTGGTGCAGCACAGTCTCCCCTGAAAACAAATAGGACTACTAGTCATGTTTCAGTAGGAATGTTTATGCAAATTTACATAGCATATTATCTGTTGAAAAAATGGCAAACGTATGCAAAGGGATAAGACGAAAGGGATATATCACTGGTGATTAAAGTGAAAACTACTTTCAAAACCGCGTCATGCCAGCCTTCATCGCTGGACGAGTTGCTTTCGAGGGTTAAACCCACGACTGCGAAATGCGTAACAGTGGAAGATCGAAATTTCGGAATCAAAAGTTCAGCAAACCTTAGATCAACTGTTTCAACTATTACAGAGCGAATGACCTCGTCCTCACGTTCTTTTAGCTCCTCGCGAGTAAGCCGACGGCCAACATCCTGTTTGTTGACGCGAAAACGACCCTCCATGAGGGCCAACTCTTTGGCTTTTGCACGATGTTTTGGATCCCGAACCAAGAAGTTTACCGCTTGATTATGCTTTGTCCGTTGGCCAAGATACTAGGAAAGGAATGACGACAAATGGACAGGGAAACTCAAAATACAGCAAACACAGGTCAAGTGGTAGATATCGAGGCTACTGGAAAGGGGAACGAAATAAGCCTGCACTATCGCATTCTGTATATTTGGACAAAAGCTTGATAGAAAAACGGTAATCGGATTGAGGGCAGCTGTGAAAAGCAATAGAGCAACCTCACAAATATCATTCGGTTGCTCAAGCTGAATTGCTGATCAGGGCCAAGAAGTAACAACCGAGGTGGTACCATCATGCATTTTTTCTTCAAGAAGGGAATTGAGGCGAAAGGTCGCAACGATGGAAGTGCGGGTGCAATTGACAATAAGAGATCCCCATGAACATCCTCACGAACAGTTTTTCCTTCGTTGAGGATGCACGGAGAGGAGAGAGGGTTCATCTTGACCCAATGTATTACCACAACGAGTACTAGATCAAAGCCACCGTTCGCTACCTTAACTTTGCTCCAACGTTCAACGTAACTGAAATAAGTTCTACCCGAATAGCCATAAAGTCTCAGAAGGTCTGCAAACTGACCAAGGCATGTTTTAAACTCACGCGAGCCAGTCTGAACGTGCTGCGAAGAGCGCGAGTAATAAGCCTGGCAAGGTTGTGTCTTGCGGTAAGGCCTTTTTAATTATGCGACATAGCGTCCCTGAAGAATATCGCGACTACAGCGATCCGTGTTTCCGTAAGCTATGGTATCAGCCAAATCAGTATTAGACATAGTCGATATAGTTGCCAGTAAGTAGACAGTATTCCAGCTGAGGAGTGTTTGCAACAGAGCAAAGGAACCTAAAATGGCTAATAATGGCTTGTTTGCCATTATTAAGTAGTGATACATCAACCCCAAATGATAGTTCACGCGAGGTTTGAATTCGAAAGGATTCCGCATTACGTCGCGCAAGCAGGATGGGTCGGCGAACGCCGCTTGAGGCAATTCAGTTGGCTAACAAAGCTCTGCACTTGAACCTACTCAGGGACAAATGGGAGTCCTTTTGTTTTTTTCAGAGGACAGCTATGGTTAGAATGCATATGATTGAATTTGCAAGACAACTAAAGTATAAACAACGCATGGCGATGTGAGTTGAAACAGAAGTTACTTAAACGACAATTAAACGGCTGCAAATGAGGAATTCGGAGGAATATGCGCTAAAAAAAGTGGTTGTATCGTAGTTATGAATTCGTCGATGCGGTTGGATGGATGCTGCATGGGGGATACCCTGCATCCGATACACTGCAGCAATCACCTCGCAAGAAAGTGTAGCATAGGCAACGCCCACTGGGTCTGGGTAAAAAAAAGTACAAGCAATACGCTGGTAGTCCTTATCAAACAGACCGATGGACCTGGTGGGTCCTTTTACTTCGCCCTGCGATCACCTGTTACTCTATTAAGTCGTGCTTAATCCAGCAGCGACAGCCCAATAAGTGTCTTCAAATGGCTGGCGAAATCAGATGGTGTCTGGCGTGAGTGTTTTCCCACCCAGTAGTTCCTGAACTAATCTATGCCCGCCCTCTCCGCTCCCATAGAAAAAGTCCTACGATGAGAGCGACATGAAATCTCGCAGACGGTCCAGGTCAATTTGGGTAGTTCTCGGACAAAACAAACAAGACATTTCAGCAGCGTTTGGGACAACTAAAAAGCCCTATTTTGGGGCAATACTACTTATTCCTCCACGAAGAGGGAGATCAAAATGTGCCCTTAAAGGTTGACCACGGCGTGTGGACGCAAAATACGTGAAACAATAGCCACACTCATTGCTATCCAACCGAGCCTCTCCCCACCATAGTCTGCCACGGACGGCCTGAAATGTTCATTCGCACTTAACAAATCCCGTGGCCAGCCGAGCGCGAAGGGGGGTGACAGTGATCGTCCAGAAAGTGGCTCACTAAAACGTGAAGATCGCGGCTGGCAGTGAGACCCACTTCCCAAAATAATGGCAACTGGAGGATGTTAATGTGTAACGCACCTTCTACTGGTGCGACGTCAGAAGACAGAGCGATGAGGTGCCGGAATCGCCTCCGGCATTCAGAACGACGTGGGCGACTGTCCTGGCTGCGGCAGGGCGTCAGCGATCGTTGCATGACTATGAAACAGCCACTTTGCGGAAAATAATTCACCACTGCCTTCAGGGCCTGTCGGCCCCCCCCCCTCCGCTGCCTAGCTCCAACGACGTGAAGAGAAAATTCTACGAAGACCGGCACGCGAGTAATTGTCTCGACCGTCTGGATCATCAAAATTAAATTCCTTATCACCAGAGAAGACCACTGTGTGTCAAATATGTCTAGATGAAGTGGTCATCTGCTACCCCTTGTGATACTTCGCCAACGGTTGTAGTGGTGGAAGATACGGATAGGCAAATAGTGATCAGCTCTCTATGATACCGTGAACTGCAGTAATCGAAAACGTCGGCGCCAGATTCCACTTGATGGTGTGTAAGATGCTGCTTCTTGCAGATATATAGCATTGTACTGCTTTTGCCTAGGGCATTGAGCTCCTCATCCTCCTCCCTTTTTAAAGCACTTTTCATGAATTATATTGCAGTTATTCACCACGCTTTTTGAACTCTTTAGGAATCATCCGGTCTTTCTACTGTTAAGGTGAATTGCACACAATGCCGAAATCATGCATCGCTTGAAATCCTTGGCAACGGTAGGATGGAGGACCCTAACTAGCTGTTCATAGACTGTGATTCATGTCTTGTGTGTGCTTGCAAAATCTAGCTAAGTATTGATGACTGGCAGTTGAGCCCAGGGGCGGAGAAACAAAAAGCGGAAATCGACTGGGCATGAATTGAGAGATAACAGAAAGTTTTGTCAAGGGATAGGCTCAGTTGTTCGATGGTCAGACACTCTTTCAAGACTGAACGCCATGGGATACACAGCTGGATACCGTACCTGCATACATTCATCATTTTACTCGAAAGTGTCGATTTTGCTCCCGGCTGTCTTCTGTGTTTTCTGCATTTGCCAGCTTACCGTCCAGCGTGCTGCCACACCCGTAAACCCCCTCCCCATTACCACCATTCCCGTATGACACGAGCCACAGTCTATCAACGGTGAATTGGGGTCGTTCGCCCCACCGTTGCCAGATTCTTTAACTGCATTCTTTTGCAGGCATTCGTGGAGGGCGGAAAACATCTGCACTTAGTGCACTTATCCAAAAAACGGGATCCACATGATCAAAATTGCCAGAATTTTAAACAAAAGACAGGTAATTCATATTGACCCAACTGTGAAAAACTCGGCGACTCGGTGGGATTCGAACCCACGCAGTAAGAAGACTATGGTACAGCCAACGCTCTAACCACTTGAGCTACGAGGTCCCGCCGGACGACGCGAGTTTAATCACATTTGGGTCAAGTTACCCTTCCCCTTACTGCGTGGGTTCGAATCCCATCGAGGCGCCGAGTTTTTCACAGTTGGGTCAATATGAATTACTCAAAATCTGCCAAAATATATATGAAAGGACAGGTAGTTGTATGGTTATGGAACAGGTTGTAGTGGTCTTTATTAGTTTATTGGCACCATGTTTGCCACCTATACAGATGTCTGACGTCGATTTTTCGGCTAATGTCGATTAGAGGAGCCAAAAGTGTTGGAAGTAGACCTGAATGTACCCTGGTCGAGAGACGCAGGGTGGTGCCCACGTACTCATTGGGGAAGATACCCAATCATTCGACTTGTGTAACTCGCTCCACAGGAATAAGTAAGGAAGTAGATATACGCTTGATGATGACACGGGCTACGTGTGAAAAAGACCCTAAATTTAGCCGTGGGGAACACACATGGTAAGGCGGAGTTCAAACGACGACGACGACGACGACGACACCACCACCACCACCTAAAAGCCCACCCGAATCAACAATTCCTGATAGAAGATGACCAAATGGATTGTTGTAAAACTTTTTGCCATTTCTCCCTAAAAAAACTTTGGGGACTTATAAATCACGGAGATATTCTGGCCCATTGTCAAGAAAGCGCGGTCAATAATCACCGGGTTATCCGGTATAGTCTACGGGCGATTTGATGGTTACGCATAATGACGCTGACTACATAGCACCATAAAATCATGAGGCAGCATAAAAATCCGCAATAGCGTTATATAAAAGATTTGAAAAAAATAACCAAAGTAAGTTGGCTATTTACCTGAATGATCGAAACAACCAAAATAGTACCGAGTACGACTAAACGGACATCAACTTTTTGTGAGTATCGCCGCCGATAGTAACGGTAGTAGTTGTAATACATTTCTTCCGGATGGTCCAACATGTAGTCATATTCTCCTCTTTGCTCGGCATCACGGAGAACCTACATCGCAAAAAAATTATAAAAATGGAAAAAAACCGGAAAACAATGCATACAGGAAGGGCACTGAATGGCAGAATAACGAAAACGGTGAGGCTCGAAAAGTAGCGCGGTAATTGCACTACCAAACCCACCTCATAGGCGGCGGCGATTTTTACAAAATTCTGCTCCGCTGCTGTTTTGCCTTCTTGTGTCGTCTGTTTGTCAGGATGGTGCTGTTTTGCGAGCGAGCGGTAAGCCTTCTGAATGGTGGATAGGTCCGCATCGCGACTGACACCCAAAACTATGAAAAGACAAAAATTAGAGGCCGATGATGCCCAACGCACAATACTATGCATTTAATGGAGAGTGGGGGCAGCGGAACGCGAACAGAGATAACAATTCAGATTGGAAAAGTTTAGAGATCCGGGAAGATTATAAGAAGAAGAAAATTGGCTCTCCGGAACAGGTTTATTTAACTGCTGACGTTTCTGACCGATTAGGTGCAGTTTACGCTTTGACAATGAAGAGCCGACCCAGCTCTTTGAAACGTCAGCAGTTAAATAAACCTGTTCCGGAGAGCCAATTTTCTTCTTCTTATAGAGATAACAATTGTTGGTGGGGAAATTTGACAGAGAAAAAATGGAACCTGGTCAATTCCCTGTTAGCTCCTTTGAGTAGTGGTAGTTAGTAATTAGTAGTGGTAGTAGTAGCGACAGCAGTAGTAGTAGGGAGACTATCGGTCGCAGCGGAATATCAGTTTTATGAATTTTGGGAGGACCATATATCTTGGCAATTGTTGGTTCATCCTGTTTTAAAGACTTGGAAAGAACTCCCGAGATTGGCTTCCTTCCTGTAAGGCGTTTCGGTGTTTTTTTTTCAATATATAAGTTTTGCGATTTTGTGGGGTCGGCAGCTAGAGGTTCGTATGTCTAATCATCTTTTAAGAGTGACATCATTTTCTCTGTGTAGTCTGTTTTGTTCAAAATAGTGGTGGCACCTCCTTTGTCGGCAGGTAGAATGATGATGTCTTTGTCTTGTTTTAGGGCTTTATGCGCTTTCGTTTCATCGTAGGATAGCGTTGAGAACTTAATTCGGTTCTTCAATGCCTGCACAGTGCCGCTGCGAATGGTGAATTGTTCTTCTTCGGTAAGACTGGTTGATGATATGATCGATTCGAAGCTGGCGAAGAAGTCCAAGTAATTGCAGGCAGATGGATTGTACTTCATTCCTTTGCACAGCACGTTTTCCTCTGTTGCCGTGAGGACCCTAGAGGATAGGTTTACGATTTTCTTTGGACATGTAGAATTAGTACAACCTTTAGAAGGGATAATGGCCCACTTTTTGTCCAAAGTGCTCCTCGTTTTTAGCCGCTCTAGTTCTGCGACATGTATGATGATTTCCTTTAGGTTCTCAAATAAGTGAGTAGGCAGTCGATCATGGCAAAATTGCATGCAATGCTCTTTTTGCTCTCTGAATTTGCGAAGTCGTTGATGCGCATCAGTTATAAATGCTCCATGCATTTGTTGGCCATACCGGGTAGCAATCGGAAGGCCCTGAGATGACTTTAATGCTGGTTTCACTCGCACAGACTTCGGTAGAATCATATTGCTACGACATCGGCGTAGGAAGGATAATTGTTCTCGCGTCAAACTTTCGCGAATTGCACATTTTCCCATCGTCGAGCATAAAGTAGAACATTCCACTCGAAGTTCATACGTATAAATTGAAAAATAGGCATCCCAAGCTTCAAGCTGTTACACCGACTGTAGCACAAAATCAGAGCTGTTTAGGAGGAGCTCATTATTGCGCCAAATATCAATGCTTCTGGAGGGAAGACAACAAAGCTAAGAGCCCAATAGGTAATAACCGCATACGAGCAATCGTCACACCAGCATCCAACACAGATGAGAAAATCACGGCCATTAACAACTCGGACGCGGACTGACAAGCCACCATCGCATCAATTACGACTCCAGCGGTGATTGCGAGAGCTGTTAATTACAGCGCGCATATGGTCCCACTGCTGCCACGTGCTATAAATACTGCACTCCTTGTGCCACTATTACCCTTATCTGCGACTGTCTCTGATGATGGGTTCGGGTGAGAATCCGAAAAGTCATGTCAATAAATTTCTTGTTCTAGTGATCGCATCGTCGCCTTCTGAACTTCTACCTGGAACTCGTCCGTTTGGTTATAATCGGCAGCCATCATTTTTTGTGGTTTTCATCGGTCACTACCAAGACTTGGGCTCGCCAAGGGGATAATCAAAACACAATCGCACTCTCAAAAGAAGGCGACGAATTTCTTCTTGCATAAATCGCTCATCTATATTGGTGTGTCTACGAAATTTAGTAGTAACAGACTTGCATTCCGGCGTCAGATTAGAAAACAGAGAGGCTAGACGCAAGTGCAAGCCACAGAACGAGGCAAGAATGTAGGTCTATGTCCACCAAAAGGAATTTTAACAATTTTGTGGAGCCGGAGAAAGTCACGTCAAAGTAGAACATCGGCGCGCAAATCCGGCAAGACCGATGGCTTGACCTTCTCGTATATTGCACCTTTACATTTGACGGAGACAAGAGCATGTCTTTGCGTGACGCTGGTTAAGGCGGTAGTGGCCATGGATATCTTAATGCGAGAGTTATGCACCTTCCACTTATTTCAGAGCACCACTGAAGAAGAAACGTAACTCTCAAAACTGCGTGTGTCAATAAGGGCCTGTCTGATAGGGATCCTATTTATCTGTAATTCAACCACTGTGCTTGAAAGACAGTCGGAAACAGTAGCTGCTGCCATGATGGAAATGATAGGATACATAGAGGAGGAGACGACTTTTCGGTTTCGTGATGCTTGGCACACCTCTTGGAAGTGTCCTTTTTTACCGCATCCTTAGCATAACGCATCGCGTGCGAGACACATCGAACGGCGGTGCCTGTCGCGTCCACAAAAGAAACATTTGCCATGGAATGAAATAGAAGCCACTAGGTCAGGCTCTGTAGCGGGACTCGACGAAATTTCACATGGCGCCGTAGCGGCAGAGAATGAGGTCGTCGGAGGGCTCTGATACGATAGAGACTGCCTTTCTGCCAATTCCAGTGACCTTGCCTGATCAAAGACAGTATGGAAGTTAAAATTCTTCTACTCCAATAACTTCTGCCGAATCTGGTTTGACGAAAGGTCGCTGATGAACGCATCCCTGATGGCATAGTAGTGATTTTGTTCTGCTGTAACGGCTTTAAAATCGCAGTCCTTAGCTTGTGACTTTAGCTTTTGAGCAAACTGATCGTGGGTTTGTCCGCCTTCCCGTCTGCAAGTTGCCAGAAGATGGCAGGCGAGGATTTCGTTTTTCGGTCTTAAGTAGAGATCTCGTGACAATTTAACAGCTTTTTCGTAACTGGAGCATTCACTAATGCAGTCCGAGACTATCGGAAAAACGTAGTTGGTCAGAACGCTTAATTTATCCTGTTTCAGGTTATCGATCGTGGACAAAAAATTTTCAAAAGTGCGAAACCAATGATTCCATTAGATAGAAGTGTCTTAAGCGTTTGGATCAAAATCTAATCATTCTGGCCTAGGGAGTCGATCCATTCTGGAGTTTTAAGATGAATAAATTGTCGTAGCTGGGGCCGTAGCAAACACATGAGAGAGAGAGAGAGCATGAACAAATCAGGATACAGGAATCAGAACCATAACACCCTATAATAGGGCTTTATTCATTTTAAATTGACGTACTGGAACTAAAACGAGAAATAGAAAAGTAGTAGATAAGATGAGATTTAGCCAGGGGCCTATGTTAGCATGATACGCCAACACTGAGTTTGACCATAGACTGCAAACTGGTATCTTCCGGAAGTCGCAGCCACGACTGATTTTGAACAACACCAATATTCTGGAACACTTTCCAAGCCCCCATTTTCCAGGGCTTCACCAGAATGTCACAGGTAGATCCATCTTAACCAGAAATCAGCCTGTGAGTCTCCCATCAGGTGGCCGTCGCTCTGAAGGACGTTTCGAAAGGGATCATTGCCACATCCCTGGCCTCTGCGACTACCCGCACACTTTCTTCGGACTCTCCGTCACGGAAAAAACCCACCAACAGCCTGTATTGTCTTAAGGTTGTCCCTTATCTGGGAATGTACAGACGATATCCTAGTGGTTATCAGGAATTTCGACGAACATCAGAAGCATCATGCCTAGCTGTTCGAGCGGCTCCATTGTTTTGAGGTATATGTAAACCCCAGTCTTTTCTGCGCCGTACTGGCATCATCTTGCCCCCACAAGCCTTTATTTTATTTCAAAGAACTTCAACGAACCACCATGAGGGGTCCGCGCTCTGAACTTGTCCTGGCTGGATTGTTTTCCAATCGGCCGTTGATCGAATGCACCCTTCTTCATCTTGGTAGAAGCACTCGGTGTTCCTGTAGGTGTGACACTTCTGCAGCGTCTCAGAGACTTATATAAACTCCTAGTCTCATCCTCCTCCTTGTAAACAACCTACGAGCACATTCGGTTGTGAGCCAATTTATGTAATACTTGCCTTGAAAAAAAACTTGTGATTTCACTGTCTTCACGAAGCAGAAGACTTGTAGCTTTTTCCTGAGATTCCCTTCAGACTGACTTAGTCCTTGAGAGATTTGCAAACCAGCTTACATTTTTAGTTAAATCAGACACTGGTACACATCGGCAGACTGATGCCCTGTCCGAGTCCTCTTTCTAAGATCAATCTGACAGTTATAGCCGTCGAAGAAGGGACGGTTTCACATCTCTGGTGATAAAAATATTTAGATTCCTGAATTCAGGCCCTCCGCTCATTACTGACGACAGAAGTGGTCTCCGTAGTATCGCCATCCGTCATCACTGTCCTTTGGTCGGTCAGATGTGGCTATGTAGCTCCACCTGAAGTAAACAGACCCCAGCCACCTGTAATACGCGACCGGTGGTAATATATATTTTTGCAAGTGGGGCCGGCACGGTTGTACTTTGAGTGGTTGAGAAATAGTTGCCATAGCTCCTAACCTCAACCCTAACTTTAACCTGTAACCCTAACGCCTAACCTTAACCCAACAATATTTTGTCCATCAGGTGGGGATACATAACCGCATCTTACCCTTTCGTCCCTTCATCACTGAAACGCGCGCTTTCCCCTCCTTTCCGTCAAATTTCCTTCATGTAAAAAGTAGAGAAACGAACAAGGTGGTCCAGCACTCACAAACACCTTAAGGACTGGATTTGGGCGTGTCCTCAATAAAATCAAACGCCCAGACAAGACATATTCCCCGGTATCCATGAACGATTTAAGCATACCCATCCGGAGATGCAAGATCCTCTACCTCTAAAATGTTTGCTTCTACCTACACATTTACGCTGGTGGCCGGATGCCATTCCCAGCCGAACATGTATTCCAAGTCCGCTTTACTTACTACTTTCCCAATAATATTTTTGGTATTAAATAATCCAAGGGAACAAGCCGCCATGGTGCCGTGAGACGGCGCGGACTCAGCATTACCGCGAAAACCACCCCTGCGCTCCTTTTGTTTGACTACGAAACTGCTCATTCGGCGTTGCATTCTCAGTTTTTGGCGATGGCCACCTGTGCGAGACCGAAAACTCATGCTAGCATATGTACCGTCCCGGTGAGCGGGCGTTCGTCTTCTCTGTAACAAATACCTGGGGCTCGCATATTCGCTTCCATAAGACAATCTAACTCGTGAAATGCCACGAGTTAGCACAAGAAAATCCCTATAACATGAAATCCACCCAACCTGCGTTTATCTGCGCCCGATAACAGGGATGCAAAGCAATAAGTGACTTTGGACACAACAATAAGGAGTTACCGTGGAAGACAAGACCTCAAATTCCAGCCAAAATGCGCTATTCTCTTTAAACAGGCAAGTCTACATATTTTCCATCCCAACCACAGGCGACGATTCGTGCACATCGGCTTTTGAAAGCACTGCAGCATTAGCAGAGAGGGACGATTTAAGGGAGCGGATATATGAGAATTTAAGAGATTGATACAGTCAGGTTGCACACTCTGACTTTGGATTGATATCCAGCCGATGAAAAAGCGGAGGAAAGAAAAATCCGTTTAACGTTGGCCTATAACTGCGAGTTTACTGTAGCTTCATCGAATGCTGCGCCATCTAACGACAAATCAATGCAATACAACCCAACTGCCCGCATTCTAGAAACAGTGACCCTTGTGATTTCGCGAGATTTTATTTTCCATACTGACGTCGTACCATCATCCACTGTGAGCGCACATGCCTGGAAACCAGATGAAACGTCAACTTTTCGAGGGTTCCTGTTTGCCCAAAACCACCTGACTGATATAACAGTAATGTCATTCGGGGCACTTTAAAGGGGGATTGACGAGATACTAATGACAAATTACCTAGCGGAAATTTTAAATGACAGTGGGATAGTACAGGCGTGGTTACAAACGACATGAAGGGAAGTAACAGCGGAAGAAACAAGTCCCGCCAAAAGGCATTTTTGCAAACACTGGAAGCTAATCGAGGTTAAGGAAACGCTCGAAAATAAGGAGATTAAAGGCAATTTCAGGAGGGAGGCAAGTAATGTTATGTAAGAGTAAGTGTGACTGGACGAAACCAAAACGGATTTGGGTCCCATTGATTTGGAAATGGGATTTCTGGCGGGAAGGCCAAACAAAGGTCTTCCAGGGCCACATATGTGGCAGGAGGGACATAGGTCACTCCTGTCAATTCACATGATGGCACCCATGAGTTCTGCACAGAACCATAACAACATGGCACTACCCACTGACTATAAAGTATGGGCGCTAGCTGGTGAATCTCTTGCTAATGATCTCAGGCGTTGTCAGTGGCGCCAAGGCCCTCAATATTGAGGGCCGATTACCTACCTGAGTTGAGCAAGGTTTATTGCAATAAACCAAACGCAAGGAGGAAACAAGTTTGAAAACTAACTTTCATAACAGGTTTGTTGACCGCAGTAGATATTGCCGGCCGCAGAGGTGCATTCGATAACAAAAAATAAACCAATGAATGCGACCAACGGCAGACACATGCGGTTAAAGACGCGAGTTATTAAAAAACACGATATGCGGACGGGTTTCAGAGTGCTGAATAGTGATTGGTCGAACATTTTCATGCAAACCGGGACGATTTTTGGGACAATTCTTGAGTTTAAATTATGTGAAATTATGTTTGCGTGATACTTCCAATCACGGAGAGACCCGAAGATGTCATTGGGAAGTCAGTCGATTGAGAAACTTGGTTAAATAAGAAGTTATTATAGAGTTACTCGCTTTGAATGCTTCGCCCGCAATTTAGTTAGTTATTGAGTATAGTTAGCTAGCTAGCCAGTTAATTAATATTCTTAGTTAGTATAGTTAATTACCTTGTTAGTTTAGTTGGTTAGCTAGTTAGTATAGTTGGTTAGTTAGGTAGTTAGTCAGTTAGTTAGATAGTATAATTAGTTAGCGGGTTAGCATAGTTAGTAAGTTAGTTAGTCGGTTGGTTAGTCAGTTAATTAATTAATAAGTTAGTTGTCTAGTTAGTTAGTCTAATTGATTAATGGGTTAGCATGGCTAGTCAGTAGGTTAGTTAGTCGGTTATTTGGTTAGTTTGTTAGTGAAATTGTATAGTTGGTTAGTTAGTATAGTTAGTTAGTCAGTTGGTTAGCTAGTTGGGTAGTTAGTAAGTATAGTTGGTTAGTTAGTTAGTTGGTTAGCATATTTTGTTAGTATTTTAAGAAGAATATAGGCTCTCCGGAACAGGTTATTTAAATGCTGACGTTTCAAAGAGCTGGGTCGGTTCTTCATTGTCAAAACGTAAAATGCATCTAATTTGATCAGAAATTTAATTTAAAGTGTCATGTTGTGTTGGTCGGCCTCGAGTTGATCGATTTTTCTGCCCTCTCGCTGCCTCGACCTCTCGGGAGATGGTTGACAGGCGTTTTGCCTGTGTACTTTGTGAGTCACCACTCCGTCGAGGGGAGCTAATTGAACCATTGTTTGGCGGCCGGTCTGGCGGTTTTTGTTCTTCCTCATTGAGTAAACTCAGCTTCAGGCTATCGTCATACGGCCTTCTTAAATCCTGCGTGGTTGGTTGGTCCTGAGCTCTAAGACTGTGATGACGTAGGACTTTGTAAGCCACAGAAGGGTCCAGATGCCTGTTGATAGAGTGGGTGTCGGAGAACCACGCCTCGAGAGTTAGCCGTTCTGCTTTTGTGTTGCCTCGGCCTAAGATGGTAGCCGTCTGGAGGTCAAAAGTATGTCCTGTTACTCCAACGTGTGTTGCTAGTTGAGAGTTAGGGTCTTAACTCCGAGTGGCCGATTTGGGCTCTTGTAGGCGAGTTTGCAATTTCCTCCCGGTTTCGCCCACATAATTGCAGTCGCCCTCATTGCAATTTATTTTGGAGTATTGTTAGTACAGTTAGCATATAGTTACTAGTTTCGAAAGTTTTACGCAGTTTGCCCAAACATTAAGTTTTTTAAGGCTTTTGGCTTCTAGTGGCCCTTCCAGAAACTCATCCGGTTAGATATGGCGATGAGTATGTGCCAGTCATTTAACCTATATAACTAGTTAATTGCACGGAATACGGTCGATATTTACGATAATCAGTTGGAAATGCCATTATTCAAAGGCAAGTTGCTATCTCATCATCACTCTGATTGCCATACTTATATACTTCTCTAGAATGCAATACTTTGTTTTTTGCTTGTTTTAACTAATCAACGTTTTGTTGGTCCGTTTACGTTTTGCTTTTTTGCGTTGTGCGCTGTATTAGACTTCGTCCGCAAGTGCGTTAGTTAACGAATTGTAAAGATGGAAAAAAAGTTTCTTATGTAGCGACTGAACGAGTAGCGGGCGTCAGGCCACGGGCAGTGAAGGAAGGGGATGACGGAAGCTTGAACTCAGAGGGTCCAGTCGATTGGAAAATTCGGTCTAAAAGGCCCTGTACTTCAGAGTGTACGGTAGTGGGATGGACAGGCGTAAGTGCCATAATATAGACAACAAAGCTGGTAAAAAGATATAGGTTTATTCGGATATACAAAAACAGAAATCTAATAAACGAAACTATGGAAGAACCAAAGAATACGATAGAACGACTTATCGGGTGGGATTGGCAGTTATTTGTCGGCATACGGCTTCGGGAGCGTAGGCACTGCAATTAAAAACGTAAGAAGAGTCCAGTGCATTCAAACACTCAAGGTCGGGTCCCTGGTCAGATCTCCGACTGTTATATAGCCCTCCCCCTAAGGTGGAGCACTTTCCGCAGTGCTGAGATCGACGAGGGGTGGGGGACGGTGACCTTGATAGCGATCGGGGGGACATGGTCAGCAGGGAGTATGGGTAAGGAGTCGGGGGAGCAGATTGGTAGGCGGTCTCGGTGGGGCTTAAGCTTATCAAAGCGTGCGGTAAAGGGGCGGGCGTTGGGGAAGATGGCGTCACGGACAAGCAGGGTGGTGGGCGAGGGGATGTCTAAAACGACGAAGGGCGGACGTTCCGCGGGGTGTGAAGGGTTGTAATACATGACGAGGTCGCCAATCTGATGCATAGCGCCGGATGAATGCCGGTAGTGCTGTTCTTTTTGATGGAGTGATGAACTACCTAGAGTCGTCCGGGCCGCGTTATGTGCTCTGCGGATGATCTCGCGTAAGCGTGTGGCGTAATCGTGTGGGGTGGTTGCGTCAGGTCTGGGTAAGGGGTAGAGGAGGTCGATCGGCAGGCGTATGTCTCGTCCGGTCCATAGGTAGTGGGGGGTGAAACCAGTGGAGGAATGGACGGAGCCACGGTAGGCTAAAAGACAGTAGGGCAGGTGTACGTCCCAGTCGTGCTCATGGCTGTCCTTAGAAAAAGCGAGTAGGAGGTTGTGCAGCGTTCGATTCGTGCGTTACACAAGGCCGTTTCCTTCCGGGTGGTAAGGTGTGGTCCGTGTTTTGTGTATCCGGAGGGTATCGCAGACATCCTTGAATAACTGGGAGTCAAAATTGCTGCCACAGTCTGAATGGAACGCTAACGGAGCACCCCAGCGGCTTATCCAAGTGCGCATGATGGCGTTCGCCACAGAGGTTGCATCCTGTCGGAGAAGGAGAGTGGCCTCGACCCATTTGGTGAAATAGTCCACTATGACAATGATGTATTCATAGCCGCGGATAGAGATGGGGAGCGGCCCGATGATGTCAAGTCCGACGCGCTCACCAGGGAACCCGGTGGTCATTGGTTGCATCGGGGCTCGGGGGGCGGGGCTGGGCGTTTTGAAGGATGCACACGTAGCACATGATTGACAGAAGTGGGCGACGGAGGTGCGCAACTGCGGCCACCAAAAGTGCGTGCGGGCGACTAGCTCTGTCTGGCGTTGGCCGGAAAGACCTAACTCTGAGTGTAGGTCGACTAGTGCAGTGTCAACTAAACAGCCAGGAACCACTGGGCGTATAAATAAATAAATTTTTATTTAATGCCAGTTTACAGGCATTGTCAAGGGGAGCGATTAAACATAAATCCGACCGGCAGTGAATGTTGGTTTTTGTGGTTTGGAGGGCTCAGGAGAAAAAAACTGCCGGCGGTGGGAGAATATCGACCGTCAAGAAGGGGGGAGGTTGCACGGTATCGGAGATCATCGGACGTCAAATTCCTTTCATGAAGTTGGGGATAGTCAAAGTAGAAGCGTTGAGGAACAGCTGGTGAGACCGGCCATAGTGTTCAGAGACCAAAAACGCCATCGCTACGGTACAGTCGATCAGTAGATTCAGCACCCAAAATTTGTGGGAGCTTTTCTGAATGCAAAAATCGAGTAATAGTTATCTTAAATAAAGGCTAATTTTGCGGAGTTTTCGCACTCATGGGTTGTTTATTCCAAATAGCAATTGCATTTACAGAATAGAACCGACGATATTTAACGATACGTGCCAGAGGCAGAAATAAGAAGACCTCACGGTGACTGTTGCGTCGTGGGTGGATATGGTGTCTTAAAGAGGTGAGTGGGTTAAATGTGTGATTATATAAGAGTTTAAATAGCAAAAATAGTCCCTTTTGTAATCTACGGAACCATAAAGGATCGAGGCCTGTAAGCCGGAAACGTTCTTGGTAAGACAAATGCCGGTGTTCTGGGGTTAAAATTCTCTTGGTAAAAAAGTGTTGAACGGATTCTATTTTCTTCCGCTCAGTAGCACGCATGAGGCTAAATGAAAACGAACAGTATTCCAGACCAGGTCTAACGTACATGTTGAAAAGGCGCATTCAAACGTCCCTAGTTTTGAAGTTTCGGAGGATAAACCCGGTCGTTCTACGTGCTTTGGAGACTATCAAGGCACAGTGCTCCGAAAGATTGAGACTCTTGGAGTATGATACGCCCAAATCCTTTATAACCCCTGGCA
>CACRXP010000037.1:312901-374867 GCA_902702965.1 Spirometra erinaceieuropaei | reverse complement strand
GTAGTTGAAACCCCATGAATACTGGAAATGGGTCGCAACATCAATTGGCCGAGCAGATCGAGAAACATTTTTTAACAGAAAATTGTAAGAATGCTTTTGTCTATCACTAGATTCACTGGCGATCAGGTGAACAAGTGAGTCGGGACGCCTACATTCCCTAGAGGGAATATCGAAGATGTCCCCGTCGAATAAATTTCCGAGAATTGACAACAAAGTGCCGAACTTTAGCATAAAGTAATTGCAGTTGTCAAGTGCAGACAGATTAAGCTGCCGACCAATTACAACGAGTGAAGCCTGACTAGTGATATCATCTGACTTAGATTTAGGTAAGCCTTCTGACTTACGTTTAGTTAGGCCATGCTTACTTACAAGAGCCGAGAGCTTATGTCGACCAGGGACTTTTGCTCTCATCTTGTCTCAAGGCAAGTTGTGATTAAGAAAACTTCCGGCTGGCAAGTTGACTGAATTTCAGCTGGGGGCTAACGATGTACAAATAAATAACAACAGTTAGAGAGAAATGGAATGCACATAATGAACATTTCAGAGTGCGACTGGTGAACAACAGGCATAGGCTAGCAGAACTCAAAGGAGATAATAACAGGCCGTTCTGGATGAATAGGCCTGTATTTAAGGAAATTTAACCAAAAAACAGGGACAAAACCGTTAGGTCTCACAGAAAAACCACTTAAAATAATATCCTCCATTTCAAATTTACAACCGGTGGCTTGACCTTGCTTTACGTGTCGCAAAATTCTGATCCGCCGTAAATCAGTGTTGCGACACTGTTATCAAACCGAACGGGCTTCCCAAGGGCGTAATAATGGCGGACTCCACTGAGACATCTGAATAAAGACTAAATGCGTATTTGCTTGAGAAATACCGCTCAGGTGGACAGAACGGCTTTGTTATACCAAACCAACGCCCTGCATACACCTACCGTTAATGCGGATGATTGTCATCTCATTTTACCATTATTACCTACAAATCAGTGTTCTTGATTTTCTTGTTTGAAGGAGACAGGAAGGTCCCCGTATATACATATTTAGAAAATACTTCGAAGCACCGTCAGCGAACAGTATAAAGTTGGATTTGTCTAGGATGCTGTTGATTAGCTATACACCTGCATATACTTCGAGGCATAGGCACCATTCTGCATATACCCGATACCTGCTTTCCTTACCAAATAAACTGAAATGGAACGAGCAAAACGTTAACATTTTCGACAAAATATCAGTATTTAAATGGGCACTGCCGTGCATTAATATTCGTAGAACGGAGTCTAAAAGCGAGCAAGACAGGATAAATGGCCACAATATAAAGGGAAGTGAATGTTCTTACATTCAAGGTGGAATAATACTATTATTGTTTGGGGAGGTGGAAGAAACGGCCAAGAACGCCAAATTTTCTTGGCGTCAACGCGCAAAAGTGCACAGTGCACGGTGAACCGTCCACGGCGTTCAGTTTTAAAGCACTCCTTAAAGAGGTAACCTAGTGCAGAAAGTTTTCTAATTTATCGAAGGCATATTCGTTGCTGACTTTCGTTGTGGACGCTCATTTTATTCCATACTGATGTTTCATGTTTGGGTGAATCTACAAATGTGATCCAAACAACCTTCTACATGAAAAAAACACTCGCTACTCCGGCGAATACCTTCAAAAAGTATCTTATTTTAAAGTATTTACAGCTACATAATACAGAACCTGTTTTTATGGGCGATTGGGGAAAACACTGCAAATCATGAAGTATTCAACCAAATTTCAAGCCCGACCTGAAGCTCAGCGTCATACAGAACAAATGAAAAGTGGAAATTAACTTAACGGAAGAAAAGTTCCCTTTTTTACACGCCAAATGTCAATTTTATTTAAATTTATTAGTTACTGAACGGTCTGAGAGCATGTAACCTTATGAAATTTTTGTCTGTACGGCGTCACCATAGGTGAAATCAAGCAAACTCCTACTTTTCTTGTTGAACCGTATCTCAATCAACTTAAAGAAATCAAGGATACAACGAAACCTTGGAAAACTGCTTTGGAATCTATACTCAAACTTCAGGCTGTTGGCAAACCACCATAACTGAAATGATATTCAAACGCAAACTTAACTTGAACACTCTTTTCAAACTTCATTCTATTCGTGCCTTTATTGTTACTTAGGTTTTGCCTGAGAACACATTCCGTACCTCTATAAACAAAACTTACTATTTTGACGGTTTCGGGATTTTGCAATTTTCTAAGAAATCAGCACGAATCAATAGCTAGGGACTGTTGGGCCTCAGGACCCCTGGACAGTGACCAATGTACGGTAAGTGGTGCAGTGAGACAAGCACTGTTATGCGACAGTATGGAAAAAGTTACCGTCTGACTCAGTCGTTAAATTATAAGAAGCCTCGGTTTTCGAAATCGAATTGCACGGACAGACATTGTCGCCGGTCATCGGTATCCCATCGTCCATTTATTTCAAATAAGGATGAAGTAATCGGCACCCGAGAAGCAGACATACTCGCGTATCAATGACGACGATGGGCAGGTATTGACTACGGTTCCCAAGGTAGCTTTAAAAACCTTGACATTTGATGAGTTAACAGGACAATCAAAATAATCGTCAATGTTGACGTACACAACATACAGCTCCCTTAATGTAAGTACTACTTGCTGTAGAAGCTGTGACGCTTTCTTAAGCATACGTTTCCAGTTTCCAAGATAACTTTCGATAGGAAAGGAAGAAAAGTTATTAAGCGCACCATGACTAATAACATCGTCTCGTAGGTGTACAATACTGTGAACATTGTAGACCATTTCAGGTTTGTCGGGCCACGTGGAGTACCCTTCAACAAACGTTTTTAACAAGCATCTACAATGCGGCACCCACTGTCTGCACGACTGCGGACGAACATGACAGCGCGTTGCTGTAAACAGTAGTAAAAAGTGCCTCCAGTACTATCGAGGGAGAATACCTCGAAGGGCTACTATGCCTGGGTAAAGCAGAAACTATTGCAATTCCGCTCCTTGCTCATGTGTCTACATCACTCAGGGACGTGGCATTCTAGGAAGTTTGTCGTAGTAGGTATGTATTTAGGGATCTTTACCCTTAATTAATCGTACTTACCGGTATATTTGAAAACTGAAAGGCGTCTTCCTTAGACTTCTAAGCCGCAAGTTTAAAAGTCGTCTGATTACAGCTGTATTTCGGCCTCTGATGCGTGACAAGATTCGTCCCCAAAATGATGCGTTATTGCCATATTTTCAAATAATCAACAGGCTGTGATAGTCCGCATTCATCACCCTGCAGTTAGATTGATGTCTGTCTGAAGTCGTTTGAAGGAGCCTTTGTGGGAATATTTCTGGGAACTGTAGCGAAGAAACGGTCGTCGTCACAAACTTTTCCGTGATCAGCTTCTCTGTGAATCGATGGTGCATGTGCCGGTGGTTTCCGTCCTGAAATATCCAGACCGACCTTTTTGTCTCACAGTGTTTCCCCGGACTCTCCTCTCAGTTAATTCCAGCACTCGTCGCAGAGTTTCATGTCCTGGCGTAAATCACTAACTGAAATAGTATCGTGCCTTCGTGGGGTTTGCAACCCTTGCAGTCATCGTATAAACCGATGCTGTGTCACCATTGAATTTGTCCACCTCTTTCTCAAATGTGTAGGCCTGGTGAGAATTTATCGCAAGCTTACGTATGCTCGCCAAATTGTCTTTTGAACTTTTTAAAATGCATTTAATTAAAGGAGGTGGGGGGCAGCGGCATGTTGCTTAATAGCCAGCTGATGCTATCGCATTCGTTACAACGAGCTTTCTATAACTGTGTCTAAAAAAGGTCATATAACTTTGTGCACTGGGTACTGGGACAGTTTCTGACGAAGACTAAGCTGAAAGGTGCCAATAAATAGACTATCGTGCACGTACGGATAAACGAGGTTGAAAAAGCATTAGACGAATATGTAAGTTACACTGTTAACAGCAAATGGCCTTGAACCCGTGGAAGTGACAGTTGGCGATGTAAAAGATACGATGCGGATACAAAAAATCAGTCTGAAAAGGCAGGGGTGTTTGACATTGCCCTGGTTGTGCGCTAACGGTGAACCAGAGTTGAGGGAAAGTGGACGGTTGACAGAGCACGGACACCGACCATCTACATTGACACTCGGTCGCATCGATAATATGCCCTAATAGCATGGCAGGATTCACAGCTGAATCGGAAGCGATTCGAGGCGTCAGCTTAGATCAGAAGGATCCGAATCGAATACACGACTGTCAAACGAATTGACTGCGAGTCGGCTCCGATATTTCTTTGTTCAATTTTCATCCGGACATCAGAATACTTATATCCTTTATCAGTGATCTCCTCACGCCACCACCCTGCTTTTGTTGTTTTCCATCCATGAATGGTAATTTACGGCAGAAAACCTATAGCTTATGGCACATAAGTAATGCAAGAAGGGTTGTCCCCTCGGAAAATATAAAAAATTTGTTAAATATGTAAAACGTGCAAAAGCACAAAAAGTGCATCTTACTGCTGTGCGGCCTCGCTTGCCATCTCCATGGTGCGAATTTGCAAAGGAAACAAGTACGAGTATTAGACACTATCCAAGTGCGATTAAAAAGACGTTCTACAAAGTTATTGTAAAAGGAAGTTGTTTAAAATGGCTGAAATTTTGCTGTTAGTTTCCATATCCATATGAGAACTTTGTAAGTTTCATAAAATTCCAATATTTCAGTAATGTAAAAATATGTATGCTACATTTTCCTTTAGGTTATATTAAGAATAGACTCACCGTTTGTGTTGGATTTATTACTCCGTTTAAGTAATCGGTCGTATTCCCGTTTAAAGGCACTTTTAATGCGGTCGGGGCGCTGTTCTCGGCCCAGTTGTTGAAGACCCCTGTAATCAATGTAATAAGTTTACAGGCATCACAGGTCTGAACGAGAATGAAATTATAAAGAGACAGTCCGAATAACGGCCTCTTACCATGTTGGCGAACGTGGAAGGTTACATAACAGGTAATTCTTTCGGAGGACAGCTCTCCGAAAACTCTATCAACAAAAGTCACAATCGTGTCCCGCCGAGAGTAGACAGGTACGTCATCTTACAAAGTTGTGTGCAGTTTCGTCGCATAACATACCAGTTGTTGGCGATATGAATGATCGCCGAGGGCACAGACAAGGGCATCTAGCTCCTCCAGGGTTTACATCGGCGTTAATACTGGTCCGGAGGACCCAGTTGTGCAGGTGGAGGAGCCTTGGAGGCCTTGGAGCAGATCCGGCATTGTTGCACTTTGATTGCGCAACTCAGCGATCTGGTGCAGCGGTACTGCTTGCGACTCCAAAAGCCATCTCATGCCTATTCACAAGTTTCCCTGCCCTCGCCCTGGACGGCGCTGCTGCCCATAGGCAGGTGGGCGTCCTGCGCGTCGAGGCGTACTAAGTGGACGACTAATGCCTAGAAAGGTCGAATAAGAAAAATGGAAGCTTACCGCCGTACGAGGGAGGGGAGGACACACCACCTGGCAAGTTGGCACTGGAATCCGTTGCCTCATCCTCCGATTCCTGATGCAGAAAATACACAGACGACTGATAATCTTACCGACATGACTGCCAACTCTGGCATCTCGCCCAAAACCCAAGTGATTGAGTCATATGGTGCTTTAGAATTCCTCCGGTTGCGTCGATTCCCATCAGGCGGAAGTTCGCCAGACACCACCATAATGGGTTCTCGTGGAAAGTACTTCTAAACTATTCAAACAGCTCCGCCAGGATCGGTGGTGCATTTTAATATAAGCACTAGCTGTGAACTTAGAAATAAGCTCGACGCGCGCCTCTATGGATCTCACACGGCCCAAGAGAGCGCTGGCGTTTCATGTGCGGTTCCGAGGACTTCGTCCTAACGTCCCACAGTCTCCCGCTTGCTGTCGAGGTCATCATCCATCAGGACCTCCAATTGCTCTAGGTTGTTATTCACTTTGCTTGTGAGATCCTGTTTGCATTTAGATTGACCCGATTTCGCAGTATCCAGAATCTTTATTAATGCCCTCCCCTGTTGCCATCTTCATGGTTGAAACTGCAGTCTCATCTTGAGGGCCCTTAAGCGGCGACTGACTAAGTCCCCATCATCACACATCGTTTTTTCATCAGTGCGTCATGGCAATTCCGCATGGCGACATTCACTTATTTCAATAATGGTTATGACACTGTTGGTGTGAGAATAAGTGCATCGATGTGTTTTTTATGGTTCGGAAGGCGCAAGGTAATGAAAGACAGCTTGTTTTTTTTACTCGGGTTTACCCAATTGGGTAATTGCTGTTCTATCTTCATGCTCGGTAATGGCCAAACAGTCCCTTCCAGGTAGCGTGAACTGTACTTACTCGTTCATTAAATTCTCCGGGACAATCATATTGTCGACTTATGAATTTTGCCCGAGGCTAGTATACAAATCATTGCAGAACTTGTCACTCACAATGTGATGTCAGGACTTTGCATTGACAGGTTTTACATACTTATGGTGATAGAATCAACATTGCGCTGAAGCGACCCGATGACTGGAGCAAGAAGTTTATTCTCATGGCGTTTTCGATTTACTTACGAACCCATCAACGGAGATGTCAATAGGCAAGGCCAGTGAGCTCAAAGGGTTGCAGTGTTTATGGGATTCCGTTAATATGCGGCCACATACCTGCCAAAATTAGCAGACACACGCTCATTGAAGATAATCTTACCGGTTCGTTGATTCCCTAATCACCCACATCCGGGTCGTTAGTTGTCGCACATTCATCACTACCTGTGGATTATTGGCTGGATAAGTACTCTCAACTACTCTCACCAATATTGTCACCCGAGGCGGCGTTCGTCAGCACGTCTTCAGTCATCCGCACTCAAAGTGATCGCTCAATTTCTCAGACGCAGTTGTTTTACGGAAATTACACCGGGTGCGGTATATGCCTCTAGATATTTCGTGTCTTAACAACGAGTCTTTCGGCCTCGTCACTTTTCTCTGGATAGTTGCCTCCGGTCTGTGTGCAACCTCAAGTCCAAGTGACGTGAGAAGGCGGTCGTCGACTTCGTAGTACACGGAAGTGCTCCAAAACTTAGGGTCGGTGCATTTTGGTTTTGGTGTCTCATCTCATTTGCGCATGCACCGGTTGCCGGAGTTGCGCAAGTAGCCATTCGCTTTTAACAGCCACCGAGGGTGATGTAATTCGTTAACTTTGGTTTTCGACTCACCACGATGCATCCTAACGTGTAGATAGGGCACCCTCACGCCTCTGAGTTTATGGCTGATTGCATGAATGCTGTCGAAGATTAATACCTGCGTCGTATTCGTCCCATTCCTAAGCACTTTAGTTTTCAGGGCACTACAATCTTTTCGACAGGCGATGACATCGAGGAGGGCCAGCTGGTCATTTTTCTCTCCCAACGTCAGTCATATATCTGGCAGGACGGTGTTCAAATGTTCTTACCTCGAAACCTGATTACGCAGGATGACAACGAAGATGTCATAAACACACCGAGCCCAACGACACAAGCCGAAACGCTGCTCTGGGCGTGTAAATAAAATCGTCTTCGCTGACATTAAACTTCATCTTGAAACAGTTTGATTCAGTGCTCGTATTCCATAGCTATCCAGATTTCTGCATGTGGGAAATATTTTATTACAGGAGTCTGGGGTTTTAAACGCGGAATTAGTACACGGGGCGACCCTCGGTGGTGATTTGGTGTTGTCCCCTCGGGGAATTCCTTTCTTCTGACAAAATCTCCCTTGGAAAAAGAAAGAACAGGCTTCTATTTCATTTAGGTTCAGGTCTTTGACGTCGCCAATGAATGCAGGGCTACCTCTCCATTGCCACTAAGATTCGCGTGTACCGTGCATCTGTCCGGTCTATCCTTCTCCACGGCTGTGAATGCTGGGCTTTGCGCGTGGAGGACGAGCGAAAACCGGAGGTATTTGACCAACACTGCTTGAGGACCATCCTTCGAGTGAAGTTTACCGAATTCGTCTCAAATGAGACAATCCGCGTTCGCTGCGACAGCATCGCAAGGATAACTCAGGTCATCCAAGAAAAACGACTGAGGTGGTTCGGGCATGTTCTTCGTCGTTCACCTCAGGAGTTCAATGTTACTGCCCTCGATCTGGCACCGTTGCCCCATTGGAGGCGTCGAAGAGGGAGTCAGTTCAAAACGTGGCTCGACACAGTTTGTCAAGACACGGAGGTGGTTCCTGGACCTTCGGTATTCGGCCTACGTCGTTGGCGAAGGGAATGAGTTGAGCTGTCCAGATCTGCTGCCGCGGATCGTCACGTCTGGAGAGGTACAGTTCGTGACATCATTGAGGCCGGCTAGATCAGGCATGATCGCAGCCGTCTCAAGTACGAGTACAAGTAAATATCTCGATAGGTACGTAGTGCTGGCTGGTACTGAACGGGCTTGAGATTCTCTACTAACCACATCGATACAGAGACTTACGTATATACAAAAGCGGCCAAACTGGTGGCCCCCCGTTGATCTTGGGCATACCATACAATCGAGGAATGCGCTTTTGTCGGCGATCCTCCACTTTTTCACCCATTGCTCAGGTATTAATGGCTACAATTCACTAGTGTTGGAAACTGTCTGCGAAAGCGGGCTTTAGATCGGGCTGTCTTTGAGTTCACTGGCATTCTCAAAGACCAGATTAACAGGATAAGACATTACGTTCGCTACGTTGGTGATATTATTGCAATTGCGACTACAGAAGCTATCACAGCTGCCCTCTTAGCTTCTATGAACCATAAACACCTGTCGATCAAGTTTACTTTGGAGGTGGAGACGATAGGTTCGCCTCCTTTTCTTAGACATCCTTCGAAGCAAAATAACTGGCAATGGCGTTCGAAGGAGCAACTATTGGAAGAAAACTAGATCTAGACAGTATACGAACTTCAGCAGTCTTGTACCCCTTCAACAAAAACACCATCTAGTGCGTTATTTGACGCAAAGGATTAGAAAATTTCATTTGGCGTACTTAAGAAGATCCAGAACTTGCTTTGCGAATTTATCTCAGAGAACATTATCGAGAGACTAGTACAATCCACCACACTAACGACTGGAAAGGAATCTTTGTTACTCAAAGTTCCCCTTTAGGGGAATGTGGCGAGTGAACTCCTGAGAAGACGCCTCGACCAGGCTGTTTCACGTACCTTCCCAACAGCAATGGTTCTCTGTCATCCTCGATCAACGCCATTACGAACGGAGAAGATAAAGATAAATTGACAGCATAGGCCAACTCCACGTGCTTTTGCATGCTTACTTGCTCCTGCGGAGTAGGCTATACTGGTCGGATGACTCGGTGCCTATCAAAAAGTACACGGGAACACCTCCCGGCATGGTTGAGAAAAGGCGAAATCAGGAGCCTGGGCAGCGCCATGTTTGCACACATAGTTTATTCCGGGCATCGTATGAATCCCAATTAAGCCTTCCGTGCTATTTATAAGGTCCCAGCGAACTACCCTAAGCCACTGGATCAGAGTCTGCTAACAACAGCAGAAGCGATTGCCATTAACTTGTACAAGCCCGTCTCGTGCGCAATGAAAGAACCTCGTGCGGGTTCCGCGTTTGCCATGGACACCGGTCAGCTAATTGTGTGCACTTCTCTGCATCCCCCTGACACGGCTTTTCATAACCCTCATTGCCTCCTAACTCATTGCTCTCTTATTATCTCGTCCCCCACCCGTATGCAAAGACTTTAATCGATTTTCCATAACACTCACACACATAAATGTACTGACCTGAGACGAGAATTTATCGAAAGCACACAAATGCCCGCCAACTAGTCTTTTGAATCTTTCCATGTGTATTTTCACGGCTCAAATTGATTTGGCACAGATGGTCGTGTGGGGCCAGTTTCTGGCATCCCAATAGGAACCTTTTACGCCGCGGTCTGCGTGTTGTTCAGTGATTGCTTTCAGCTTTGTACGCTTTTCGCATCTCATGCGTCTATTGTTGTCTCTTCTGAATTGCCCCATGAAAATTTTCTTTAAATGTTTTTAGATCTTGAAAAAGCTGTAGTTTAACGGATGCGGCAGTCCACTGAGTCATCAAACACCGTTGCCCTCTTGGCCCTTCTGCTGCTCTGCCCACTCTGTCTTGGCAATCCCACTGAGGTGGATGATGTAAAGTTTGTATTTCTTCTGGCCCGCCATGGTGAGAGGCTTCCATGCCATTATTTTCCCTTCCCCGGACTGCCTCCCGAATTTGTCGGTAGAAAGTGTGAACTTACATTGAACGGACGACGACAGCACTTTTTATTGGGACAATTTTTCCGACAACGATACCCCCTTCTTCTCTCATCACAACTAATCCAGGTAGGTAGCGCATGCAAGCTTTTATTCACTTTTATCTAGGATGAGGTCCTAATACGCAGTAGCGCCACCGATCGCACTTTGATGTCGGCCAATTACTTTTCTTGTGGCCTCTACCAACGCTTGGAGGGTCAGCTTCCGATCATGCCGCCAATTTTTTCGTCTCCAAAAAAGTATGACAGCTTGCTGAAGGTTAGCAGTCCCTGTCCCGCCTTTAAACGGCTGGTTAGTGATACACTTAACGCGGATAGTGCAGTTGCCTTTGCGAAACGTGAACTGCCCCTCTACGATACTCTTCAGAAGATAGCAGGCAAGTGCTTCACCAACATTTAATGAAATTCCCTATGATCACAGGGACTAAGACCTTCCGAGCTTGTCTGCATGCTTTCAAATTTAACGTTCTCTCCTAGCGGAGAGCCCTACCGGAGTTCATCACTTACATGTATGGCAATAGTTTTCCTGGGAATTATTCTGCTCATAATAGGGTCTGGCCAGCGATGAAGTTCTCCGTTACAACCATGAGTAGTCTTCGCTGCAGGATTGTCTCCTAAGCCCTTTGGCAGCAGCCACCACCTAACTGGTTGCGCTTAATTTCGAAATCTTTTGTGGCCTTGATAATACATAAGTCGAACGGTACGTACCAAGACAAATGGACGTGCATACATACCTACGACAACCTAATTTTATTTCTGCAGTACTAATCAAATGACCTCTGATCAATTTTCTGAGCTTTCATTTTGTTTTGCAACTGTCAGTCCCTTGTGTGAGCGTCGATTTGCGTTAAATGACTACCATCGGTTCTTCCAACAACATTTGCCTGTATTGTTCGTTTTACCTGACAATCTTCTTGCCCCTGCATCCACTCTGCCTCCTTTTGGTTGTAGATCTGAAGTTTATTCCTGAACAACCTCATCTTCACTTGACGGCTGTCTGGGAGTTATGTGACGTCCTCTACGTTTGGAACTACCTAAAATCCCACGCCGTACCGGACTGGCTTGACGCATCTTTGGTCTCGGGTTGTTCGCGTGCACTAGCTTTCAAGCAACAACTACGTTTCTCAACTCCCTCCCTTACTCGCCTACGCGGCGGTCCACTTGTAGCCCACGTGCTTGACATTCTGCGAAGACGATCTGCCATTGTAGATCACCTAGACACCCCTACCTCAACAGGCCCCAGTGCTACCGCTTTCAAGTTTGTTAATTCAGCCCTTGACGGAACGGATCCACTGGACATACCCAAGGAAAAAGGCTCCAAACTTGTGGCTTATTTTGCTCACGACTCTACCCTGGCCGCGTTTCTGAGTCACCTAGGCATCTTCAACAAGTGAGTCGTTTCCAGACTACTATTTTTTACTGTACTGTCCAGCCGTCAACTCAGTTCGGGCCGTGAGAAATGTCTCCATAATTGCTTTTAATCACTCAGTATCACCTGATTTATTAGTACTTACCTTTCGTATAGGAGTTTGCATACTCCAACTTATAATGCTGCATACTTTTCCAGAATTATTTCCACGCAGATGCGCAACTGAATTTGATAGCATTCAGCTCAAATCCGCGCATAAAGCTCGAAGCTGATCATCGAGTCTTGGCTAGGAAGGTTTGATACGAGTTCGCGCATTCAAGTCTTACGAAGCTAAAACATCGGCACACACACACACAGTTCGACCATCGTTTCTGACGATGTTCACCATGTGCTTTACAGCAGAATGGGAGCATGGATGGAGAACTGCGCGTGAGTCAGGTTAAAGTGGTAGTAGACTTGTGGTGCAACTACCGCACTCTCTCCTCCCCTCACCTTGGCCCGGTGTCAAGACAGAGTAAAAAAGGCCGGAGGTAGGAGAGGGCGCAGGTGGCTGACAAGGTGAAAATCCAGACATGAGCGCGTGCCATCACACCGGCTCGAATTCCGTTGAGTCGGATTGCCATAGAGGTCACTTTAAGAAGGAGCCGTTGAAGTCTGAATCTCAGTCCACTAGTCGACCATTCCACACAATCACACACTTGGCTGACTGCGAGGTCCGAGTTATCCAGTCAATTGGCCGTCTTTCAAGCCGCTGTAATAGGTTTAAGTGCGTCAGATTGTTTATAGCGAGGACTATGTGCTGAGACCGTCGACCTCACTCTCTTTCCACTCCCCAGTAGCAGTTCACTGTCCGAGCCGGCCAATTCTTTGATGCGGGGACTGGGCCCACTATCTGATAACGTTAGAGAGCCCGTCTTTGCGCGCTACATACACGGCCCGGCCCATCAAACGCACACTATGATTACCCATAAGGGCGAAACTGTCCGGATATCACACAAGTGAGAAAGTACCATTAAGAAGGAGACATTTCAGTCGGGCTCTTAATCCACTAGTTGACCACTCAACACACAAGCACACAACAGTTGAAACTTCAGCTGGTAACCTTCCAAACCACGATCTCTAGCGCACTTTGATAGTCTCAAACACAGCATATTGTTTATGATACGGAATTGCAACGGAAGGAGCCGAAAAGCACACTCCCCTTTTACGTGAGAGATGCCGACGATGCGGGATGTTGGATGTGTTCATGTGTGGTGCATGTATTGATGGATGGATGTGTGGTGATGTGATAATGTCTTCTGTGACGAAATATAGGTTTCTATGGAGGCGCATGTGACCCAATAAGTCCATCCGATGGCTGAATGTGCGAGGGCAATGTGGGCAGTTGAGGCCATGGCGTCTATTGCATGTTGGTACACGGGGTGCCGGCTTACCTGTCTCTGTACGATGAATTCGCTAGTGGCAAACAAGGCAGACGTTTAATTTTAATGTGCGGTGACAGTGTGGCGGGATAGCTTGGGGGGATGTTGGTCGGTCGTCGTTGTGGTGCTGCTAGTGGTTGTTGCGCTCATACATGGGGGTTAATTAGACTGGGAATGGGAAAGTTAGTGGATGTGCAGGGTGTGCTAAGTGTGCGAGATGTTCTAGGCTGCTCACGTCTCACTTGAGCACACAACCCCTCGACGAATGCAACAATTCGACGGCACAAACGTCTGCCGTCACTTATCTCATTCTCCCAGGCGTGGCTGGGAGCATCCACCGCTAACCCCGACCTCGCCAACGACCTCTGATGCCTAGGACAGCAACTCGGAGTGCGGTGCACAATTAATTTCTTTTCCTGGTCATTTGCTGTGTGGACCAGGGAGTGTGGTAGCACGCCTAGGTGCGGCTCCGGTCGTTCCAACCAGCTGCGCCCTCCCCCAACATCCGGTCTTCTTGACTCTGTCTTGACATCGGGTCCAGATGAGGCGAGTGGGGAAGAGAGAGTGCGGTAGATGCTGCGCATGTCTACTATCATAATAAACTAGTTCCCACGCAATTCACCGTCCCTGCTCTCACTTTGCAGTGGAGCACACAGTAGACAACGTCGAACTCGACGGTCGAAGGCTGATGCGTGATTGGAGTGTGCGGCCGCAGTAGGGACAGATCGAAGCAGAATGTCTGTTGCGTTCTGGCGACATCTTCTGAGGTGGATCGACGGTGTCTGACCAGGCCGAGTAGAGGTGCTTCGGTCGCGTTGACGTTTCAGCAGACTTCCGAACTTTTAACAAGCTCAGTCGGCGCACCCAACATTAGCTGATAGCTCTGACATGTTAGCGGCATTTTGGCATTGGCGGCATCCATTCATAGTATCGTCGTCTTGAGTACTTGACACTTCGCCCTAACGTCAAAGCTTGCTACTCCAATTTCTACAATAGTACGCCGAATCTGTCGTCCTCGTTCAAGGGTTCCACAGTCATCATGGCTGGTTTCCGGTTCCTTGATTGAGGTCTTTAAGGTGTGTGTGTGTGTGTGCGTTGTCACCTTTTTCCCGCCTTGCCTATTCATTCATGTAGTCTCTTGTCGGACATTCTTATTATTTAATCGTTCCACCACATCTGCACCAAACACGTCCGTCCTGCTCAGGAACTTAGTGTCCGAAACCCTCTTCCTCACTTCACCTTCAGTGGTCTCCGGAGACGGCTAAGGTGATGTGCTCTGACTTTCATGTACTGTGCACGACTCCGCCCTGTACAACAGTATGACCGGAAGAACATGCTTGTAAATTCTCAATTTCGTACTGAGGGGGGAGGCCTCGGTGACTCCGTACAGAATGTTACGGCCTATTGAATGCCTGACCGGCTTTTAAGCTCCGATTGGCAATTTCGTCGTCGGCTTTCGTGTTTCTTGAAGTGGCGCTTCACATATATGAGGCTAGTTCGGCTGAGATTAGGCAGGCTTCGCTGAGGGCATCAGTTGGCGGGCGTTGATACACAGGGACTATCCTATCCATGCCAATCGTCAGCCCAATGTTTGAGCAGCCAAAGGCAAAGAGGGCTGTGGTCAATTGCATAGCCGCAACGGTTGTCCTCCAAAACACGTATTCATTTGCTAATAAAGGATCTTGAAATCGAGTCTTGGGTACTTTATTTTCCGTCCGCGCACACTGGATGATGCCAGATTACTACTACTTCAGTAATTGCTATCGGCCCCAGGTCGCTCTTCAGGAGTGGCGTCCGTTAGCACTGTGGAGAATACGAGGTGAAGATAATTCTATTTGTGCATTTCTGGGCTTTCTTCGTCTTTCAAATCAGTCAGTTGTTTTCCCCTCGCTCAGCCTCTGCCACGCATGAATTCGACACCGGATAAGTGCGAGGTTGTTTGTCTCGGTCATAGCGGCGACCCAGGTCTTTTGTTACCCGTTTTTCTCCGGCAAATTGCGAATAATTAATCCTAGCCCAATTGTGAAAAACTCGGCGGCCTCAGTGGGATTCGAACTCACAACAGCAAGGACAAGGTTTGAGCACAGTCAACGCTCTAATTAAGTTGGCCGAATAATCATCTGGTGGATTGTAGACTGCTTACTTATGGAATCCTGCTTGGACAGTCCGCTTACTGTCAGAATTAATGGGTCCCATACCTTGCAGTAGGTCGGGCGGTTAACTTGACCCAAATGTGATTAAATTCCAGGACTGCCAATTGGGTCGCGTAGCTCATGTGGTTAGAGCCCTGGCTGTATGTGGGCTCGTGCGTACGTGACTCTCGTGGGTTCGAATCCCGCTGCGGCCGCCTGGTTTTTCACAACTGAGTCAAAATAAATCGCTCATTCTTGTCGTCACACCAGCCGCGGGATTGCCGGCATTCTGAACGAAATGGCATCGGTGGCGCCCCAGCGTCGTCCACTTCCAAAACTAACATTCCATATTTCTGCCCATTTTGTTGCTGATATCTATTCCGTGCTGTTCTCGATCCAAAGATCTCTGTATTTACCTGGTGTTTTTTTAAACCTGAGGCCACGTTCAGGGCTCGAGTTACAGGACCATCTTTGAGACGACAAGGCAGTGGGCGGCCGACCCTTCGACACTACACATCTGACTTGTATCGAGCCCGTTTGCTGGCAATGAGACCCGTCCTCGGTTCTGGCCGGTCTAAAAAAAGTGAGCTGCCTCAATGAGCCGTGTCTCCGGTGGCGGGCAGAGGTCTACGGAGATTGGTTCTCTTCATTGTCAGCTATGTAGACGGCACAAACCAGTGTTTGTGTAGGATATCTTTTCTAGTACCCTTTTCAATAATGGGCAGGCGGATCTTAGATGGCTGTTGGATCTTGTCATGAATCACGGCTGGTTAGTGGAAAGCGTGCCGAACTGGCCTGCGCCGCCTACGGGGTCGCATTTCCTTCTGTCTATAGCGCTCATTTGGTGGGAACGGAACTACAAAGGAGTTTTCCGGGTGTGAAAACACATCGAGTAATCTCATCTGGCATGGCCCGCTGGTAAAGAAATGTCATTCGGTCTTGGTCGTTGTGAGCATAACACCGTAGTGGAGCGACCGTTGAGGTATATGCGTCAGGGAGGGATGATTTCAACGCACCCGCCAAATCAATGAGACGTTTGGTGAAACCTCGAGACGTCAGTTTGTAAAGGTTCACCAAGCGCCTGAATGCACTTAAAGGGACCACACAGTCGGCCCACGACTCCACCTGTACCATGATACTGTAGCGTTTGGGCGGCGCGCGGGCTCCGAGCGCTACAATAATCAGGGCAAACCCAGAGTTGTAGGGAAGGGCGGGAGTCACCAGAATAAAGGGTTTAATATATACAGAACCCGTAGTTGTCTTCTCAGGCGGCAGTGGCCGCTGGCGAAGCCAGAGACTGGCGTTGACTGCGGCCAGCCATGCCTGAGAGTCCCCGAAAGAGTGACGGCAGCCACTTTTGCAGGTTGGTGGGGCAATATATAGGGGTGCCCAATTGGGGTGTTGCATTCCCCGGGGGGATGGTGGCTTATGTTGTATTTGCCGATGGGGAGGTGCGTTCTAGTGGCCACATGGTCAGCTGCGACTGTGTGGACGTGGGTGTGCCCGAGCTGAAGTCGGTCGTGTGGCTTCAGGCCAGCGCATCTACAACGACTCGCTGCAAGGGTGAATGACCTTGAGGCAGCGAGGCCTTGGACAAGGAACTAAACACAACCATGATGGCTGTCGGCAACAATACCAATGCAAGTAGTGGTAGGTTGCGGCATCTCTTCTAAAGTGATAGAGCCTGAACGACCGAAGGAAGGAGCTCTTGTGCATAGTTTCTCTTATTATTCTGACTGCTGACCTGGGGGTACTCTTATGCTTCTCGGTTTCCTTATTTCCATTGTTGACGGTGTCCATGACTCTGCGTGCATTCACTTGCGTATTCCTTGAATTTTGCCACATCGACTGGACCATTAAAAAAATAGAAGCCCAGACCTCTTCTAGCTCAATTACATTCGGTCCGTGTTAACCAGACTTCCGAGTAATTTACAGTTTCGTCAAAGGCAGCATGTGACCACTGCTCTTGCCAATACCGACGATTTGGTAGACGAACCACGTCTTTTGAGTTGGGATGACAGCAGTATAGGGGTTTAAACGAATGACCCGAACCATGCTACGGATGCGCATAGCCAACCTCTCCTTTGGCGCCTTCTAACTTCTACTTCACACGTAATAAGAGCCTGTTTGGATTGATTTTGCTCACTCTACTTTGCATTTATTCTCTCTTTCCAGCCTTATCCCACCGTTTGCAGCTGCGGTTATACTCGAACTGTATCACAACCGGACTGGTGACCCTCGAGTGCGGATTCTCTACAGAAATGACACAATTAATGGAGCCTCTGAGCCCGTCGAACTGTGGCCAGCAGTCTGCAGTGAAACCACAAAGGCGACCGATGCCAGCGGCTATTGTCGGCTAGCCACCCTTGAGGCCGCTTTTAAGAACACCGCTTCCTTAGACCTGGCTGTGGATTGTCGTCTACCCGAATTCCCTATACCTTCTGCATCACTGGCACTCAGTCCAGCACACTGCGCCATTTCGGCGTTTCTCCTCTCCTGTGTTCTAATTGGAACGAGAAGTAAAGCCTACTTGATTATGTCGCCCCTAGTTGTGTTTCTTTCTTGTCCACTCGCATTTAGAGGGCAGTGTTGATATGTGTTCTATGGCAGCACATACGTGCACCTGCCTGCCCCCTCTTATCTGCGAATGATTTGCTCAATTTTTATCGTTTTATCCTGAAAAGTCATAACGCATTATTTTTAAAATGTTGCCGTATTTCTTCTCCGTCGTATCCGCTGCGTCCGCAAAAAGTCGCCTTGTCTTGCGATTACTTAAGATAAATGTAGTAATGAAAATCCGGTTCGTAAGTAGCATATCAGAAGTGCTCGCCGGGAAAGGCATATTTTTAATCTGCTGTTTTTATTTGTGGATCCGCCTACCCATCCAAGGGAACCGCGTAGTCCTGTGCATAACTCAGATTATAAGGTGCACGTGCACCTGAACTAACGTATAGATATCCAGTGTCTATTGCAAATGAGATGCGGGCAACCGTTTGGCTGTTTTCTTCTTGTCCTTCGCAACGGTGCCATGACTCGATTAACTTGTGCCGGGTAGTGGCGTAAAGCTGCGTAGATTGAAGACAGGCCGACGTGAAGGTCAATTGGGCGATCGTTTGACGACCGGGTTCTTTCCAACCGCCTTGATGTGCGGTTTCCGCCTCTGTTCACCGTCCCAGCAGTGTCGGACTCGAAGGTGTGTCCGGTTCGCACGTCATGGTTCGCCGCCGGCGACTAAACCGACATCCGTTTGTCCGTGCAGTACAGGCGCAGATCAGGATTTGACTAGACGTATGGGCTACTGCCTCAAAATGTACGGCGCGTCAACGGGTCTGCTAATCGGCTGGTTGGTGACTCTCTAAGATCTTGGAAGGCGCTCGTTAGTGGTTGCGAAACCGAAAACCTAGATGTCTGGTATCCAGCAAGACCGCCTAATTATCGACCTTGCTAGGTGTCGGATGGCATGCAAACCTTTTATCTCATAGTATAGTAGCCGATACGGAACCGGCTTCAGCCCGACCCACCTGCAGGGATGATTTTTGGACAGGTTTGAATGGCTGATGGTAAATTTAAAGATCAGATGGGCGCCATGCCGCACGTACCGGCCAACTCGCCTGGTAGTTTTCCCATGAATGTCCTTTGGCGTCTTAAACTAACTTGCCTCCCCACCAGTGCTCCGAGTAGTTGGTCTGTCACTCGAACTAGCATGCGATTGGCAGGCTGTACTGTTCGACGCTGAGGATCCGACGTCCAGTAATCCGTCCTCCTTACCTTCGTGTCTCGACAAAAAACCACTGCTCAATTATCTGTCTAACCAAGCCATTGTAAGCTTGTTCGTCTAAGGATTATCGTTAGGCGGTAGTCGATTCACGTCAGAAGCAATGAGATTGGTCTTTGTAACGGTTTGCACTACTACCTGCATCTACGAGTGAAAAACCAGGGAACCGCTGTGTGTGTGAGTGACTGAACGAGACGTTTTAAACTTGGGTCATTGAGATTTCATCGATCGAAGCCCATTCCCCACAGGATACTGGGTTAAAGTAACCAGTGCCGGCGTGAGACTTCAGCATAACAAGGACCGTAATATCGTCCTCTATCTATACCGTAATATCGTCCTCTATCGTAATATCATCCTGAATCCTGCCAGACGCTCCTTATGTATCATTACTTGTAGTTATGCGACTGCTTAAGAGAGTCCTAGATTAAACCCTAAGACGCAAGAGGGCAAACATGTTCCGTAGCCTGATCAGTGAACGCACTCCCACCATAGTTGATACTCTTAACCGCAGCTGACTGGACGACTGGCGCTCAGTTCAGTTGTAGATAGTTGGACTTATGAACGCTCAGCGACTAAGGAAACCGGATTCGAATCCCTGGATATCCAAACCTGGGGTTAAGTACGGCCGGCTGACGACAACCTATAAGCCAGAAATGGCCGTTGCAGTATCTCTGGTCTTTGTAGGTACTAGGCTTGCATTACTGCTGGTCGCCATGTACCTGCTTGCAACGGCCCTAAATTCGGTCTCATGGCATAACGGGATGAGCATATCTCGTACACCCGGTCGATGATCAACCCTCCCATAGTAACAGAACTGTCCACAAACGTTTGCCGGTACACTGTTGAAAGTGCGATTACTGTAGAAGTACATGGTTTGCGGTTACGGCAGCTGCTGCTGCCCTGAATGACGGGGTCAATGCTCGAAAGCCCGGTCACTACCCACCCCGCATTCAGTCGACCTAGGCTGTCGAAAGACGCGTATTCGTAATGACCTACTTCCACTAGGTCGAAGTGATCGTACAGTACTTTGATGGGAGTGTAGACTTCATTCTGTACTGTATGCAATAAATGAAACCATGCCAAATATATGGCAAGGAGACTTTGCCAAATGAGCGCTGAGACATCACAAATAGATTGAGATCTTCCCTTCTCCGGGAACGCCATCGGGGACTGGAATTTAGTTAAGGATCGGTTGTGGCATCTAGTGACGAGCCACTGTTCCTCATTAAAGCCTAGGACATCCAACCGACTTAAGGAGATCAATAAGAAAGTTAGGCTGTGGAAGAATTTTTGCGGAAACAACGAGAACACAACTTTTGCGGAATAACAAATCCAAAGGAACAAGGTAAGGAGCTTGAGTTTTGAAAGGTGATGGGCTTTCGGGAGTAATCTACTCCACTGAGCCGCCAAAAATCCAAAACTGCTCTACAGCTACTTGCAAAAGGGCACCCATAACAGGAATCCGATTCCTGTCATGGGGGATTATGACGGTTTCGAGATATTGGACAGCACAATTAAATCTGAGCATTTGCCCATTTTCCCAGCCCTTTTTTCACAAGAGAAGCAATTTTTCTCGGTTAGTTATGAGAACATGTTAGAGTTAATTAGTGAAAATATTTTGCTAAAAGAGGGATTGATTTCCCAAGAACTAATAATCTTGAACGAATGTAAATCTCCTGGTTGGGATAATATTCCAGCAGAGCCGCTCTTTGAACGTGTCCCAGAGCAGGCCAAACCGCTATCCTTTCTGTGCCAGAAATCGCTTGATACTGGAATTATTCCCACAGACTGGAGAACGGTTCACATTACACCGCTTTACAATTTCGGTGGTCGTGCTCTTGTGACGAACTGCAGACCCGCCAGTCTGACATCAATCTGATGCGAAGTCATGGAGAAGATCGTCAAACGAAGTTGATGACTTATTAAGAAGCCCACAAACTCTTGTCCAACGCGCAACACGGCTTTCACAGGGGAAGAACGTGTTTAACGAACTTGCTGTATGCAATGCAAGGCTGGACAAGGGCACTCGATGCAAAACACACTGTGCATGTGGCCTATATTGATTGCCAGAAGGTGCTCGACAGCGTACGCCTAATAGCAAGCAATGCCGATTCCAAACAAGAGCCTGGTCATTCTCAAAAAAAAGGAGGCGTTCATCGGGAGAGGTGTATTGGAGATCTGACTTTTCGACTAGTCGTTTAATACACTCATCTTCAGAGACTGGGAAGTCATGCGCACAGCTCTCCTTATATGGCGAACTTTTTGATGCCTGGCCCGCCAGTGTCGCCTGCGTGGCTGCATCCGACCTGCATGTCACAGTGACCTGAATCCCGCCCTCGACGCGGCCGACGAGGATAGGCGGCAGTCACAGAGAGTGTAGTTCTACAAGGCTCAATGCCCAGACCGAACCTCTTTCTCTTGCTTATAAATGATTGTGTGGAGGATTTGGGGTATGATTGTGTCATGTTTGCAGAGGATATAAAAAATCTGGAGAGTCATCCGCATTGCTTCGAAAAAGTCAAATCCCATGAAAATTTTCGGCGATTGGACGTGTGGTCGCGTAGATGGGTTCTGTTTTCAACACGATAAAATGCACCATAATGCATCTTGGAAATGAAAACCAGATCCCTAGTACGTGGCAATACTACCCCTGCCAACACCTGGTTCTCTCGTCCTGTGATTGTTTATGACATATTGACAAGTAATTCGACGTCCATTTTGTGTCTGATACTTCTTTATTTTCCAAGTTATGCCATTTAGGGCATTCGTTCTCCTTATTAAGGTGTAGTAACATATGTATTAGCATAATTTCACTTATGATTTTGCGAACAATGTTGAAAGTACAAATATTTGTCGTCGTTGAGTAGTTATTCGTTGCTATGAAGCGTAAGCATTATAGCTTTCACCGAAGCACTATATACAAGCGGCTCTTGCGCCAAAGGTGGGCATATTATGCTACTATGGAGGAGCAACCCATCGCATCAACGTCTTTGGTTGCAAATGAGTCACCGGAATTGCAAATGCCCGAACTAATGCTGGAAGTTTCAACGGGTAGGAGTTGTATGTGCCTTATTTACTGGAGTATATAGAACTGCCTGTAGTGGCTGGGACCGTGGACACAGTGGAAGGCAGATCCTTGACGACAGATTTGCGCGAATTCTGTTCGAGGGCGAAATTGTCGTTGACCACAGCAAAGGATTTGTTTCAGGTGCTGCAGCACTATCATCCGCAGCTACCCAACGACCCAAGGACGCTACTGCAGACGCCTCGAACTTGTGTTAGCAAGTCCCTGAAGAGAGGAAAATACGTTCACCTGGGTCTCGAACGCGGCCTACTCGACGAATTGCGTCATTGCCCACTAACGGGCATTCCTGAAGTGCACGTTCAACTGCACATTGACGGAATGAAAGTCTTTAATGCGTCTGCTCAGTGCTTGTGGCCGATCCTTGCTCGTGTTAACCATCCCGTTGTTCGGCAGCCCTTCGTCGTTGGAGTGTTCTGCGGTTTTGGTAAGCCCGAACCGTTGGAAGACTTTCTGGGCGACTGTATTAGTGAACTGAAGGGCCTTCTCACCACGGGCCTGCGCTATCCACGTACAGAAAGTGTCATCAAAGTGGATTTGCTCAATGCGACTTGCGACACCCCAGCCCGATGTTATGTACGACAAGTGAAAGCCCACAATGGCTACTATGGATGCGACAGGTACGCTATTTTGTATTTGCAATCGTAACTGCTGTAGATGCTGTCACAAAGGGAAACATATTGCGAATCGCATGACATTCCCGCAATACAGTGGCCGTCTGCGTGATGACAGATCGTTTAGGTTGCGAAGTCAGGGACCGCATCATAAGGGCAGATCTCCCTTCGAGGATTTGCCCATCGACATGGTTTCCTGTTTCCCAATTGACTACATGCACCAAGTCTACCTCGATGTTATGCGAAAATTGTTGCATACTAGGCGACTTGGTTTTGGTGGCCACTCTGTGCCATTAAACGCATCTATTAAGCTATGCAGCCACTGTTTACCGACAGAGTTTTCACGCAAGTGTAGGACACTCGACTTCCTGGAGTTTTGGAAGGCTGCCGAATATCGGCAATTCCTCCTGTACATAGGCCCCGTTGTTTTGTCCCCGTATTTAAACAAATCCCGTTATAATCATTTTTTACAGTTTTCCGTGGCAGTGTACATATTTTGCCACCCAACCTTGCATTTATCTTGTGGTGATTATGGCGGCCAACTTTTGTGTAATTTTGTCTATAATTTTTCCACATTTTATAAGCTATCTGATCGTGTTTAAAATGTCCATTCTCTACTCCACTTGCACGCTGACGTCGTTCGGTTTGGGGTGCTGAATAATTTTTCAGCATTTCCATTTAAGTCTTTTTTTACGACACGTTCGTGGTAGCATAAAAGGGCCCACTAACGTAGCCGCACAAGTGTACAGGCGTTTTTCGGAAAGACGCTTGTCTGAACAGTGTACACGTCCTATGTTGTTGGACGACGATGAGGGAGTGCAACGGCCCTTTAAACTGCCCCGTCAATCAACGGCTATCTTTCACAAGGGATATGTCCGTTCCACTGAGCCACCCGACAATGTCGTACTCATCGGACATAGACCCTGTGCACTGACATCACTGTCGGGTAACAGCATAGTTTACTGCCCTTTCCGCGACTGTCAGGATCTTTTTGTAACGTCCCTTCATTCTTCTTCCATATAAATTTTTAAAGCCACCGTTTTATCAGACACTCCGATAACTGGCTTACTCTCCGACATTATTTGCAAGTACGTGTCCTTTAAAAACAACAACCAGTATTACCTTATCCCCCTCCTTCACACAACTACATTCCCGTGATTTATATTCCTCTGTCTGCTTTTTTACAGATGTATTTCTGAATTTTACGACTTACGATGTAACATTTGCTACAGATGTATTCCGTGGTGGAATTTTTCAACGAAAAATCTGTGGCGGAAGTGGCTGAAGCCTGGTTGTACAACGCGGGCAGCGTACTATGGCCTAAAAAGCACAGGCAACGCAGCATTTTGCTGGAGAACGACCAGCGGCCACCGGATGGTACTAAGGCGTACGCCGTCAAGGTACTAAAAAGTGGCCTAACGCTGGAAAAAGCTCGACAGGAGGCGCGGAGAGCACAGAATACTGACAATCTCTTCAGGTCCGAGCCGCGCCAGTTGGGTAGGGGCAGGAGGATCAGGTGTGCTACCATGTTATGTACCACTGATTTTCCTTTGCAGACATATTCGCAAACTAACCTCAGACTCCGACGACGAGGACTCGCCAAACCAACCGAAAGGGCCAACTGGTTGGCCAGCTCCACCGCCAATACTACAGAAAGTATGACTATTGTATACACTTCGTAGGCCAAGAACGGATGAGACTGTGCCACACTTGTTTTCCATTGCGTCGATTGGACCCAGTCAGTCAACACCACTGTCCTCACTTGAGTAGACAACGCTTATCATTTATTACTTTAGACACTCAACGACAATTTCATCATATGTTTCCACGGCTACAATTTCGACGGAGTTTAGCCAGCAGGTGCAAAAGGACACGGCTGACATAAAAGGTCAGCTAATACACACAAATGTCCGGCTAGCGGCACTTGAGTAAGACTGTGAACAATCTACCTAACAAACTATTCGGAGAAGGAACGATTTCCTAGCTGAGCAACTTATGGCTCTTCATAACAGTGCGCAGCAGATGCAGGCAACACTATCAGATGTTGTAACTGCATTGCAGAGAGCCTCCAGCGCCGGTTCTGTCACATCCTCATCCCTAAATTTACCGCTGCGTACCGAGGAGGCATACGAAAACTTTCTTCGCCGGCTCAGCGTAGAAGAAGATTTTGCAAACGAGGCGGTATGTGCACATCTACTTGAATGCTTTCAGATCCGGCAACTGGCCATGGTAGGTGGTCGAAATGAGGCAGACTTCCTCAGAAACCTACCGACGGTTCTATTGGGCCCGTCCTTATGCCACAATTTCTGTTGGGCGGGCGGATCCAAGGAGAAGAAATCCTTCATGGCCTGTCCACTTTTTTCCGTCCTTAAAGGTAAGTCCAATCTTTGCTTATTTTCACGCGCAGATGCCATTGCCCAACATCCCCGTTTTGGCAACTGCACTATAGAGATATTTCGACGGACAGCAATCAGGTGGTTTCATGGATCACAGGACCGGTACGGAGGAAGATCGACACGTCGGCGAAACATTCGTCAGGTACAAACTTTCGGGATTTTCATCCACATTTATTTAGACTACATAAATCACCATACCTGCCGCCAAATGCCCACAATTATCCCCGCCAAAGAACCGGTGAGCAAATTAACCGAATTGCCAATCTTTCACAGCATGCTATTTACTTCATGTGATTGTTACTATTAAAATCGTACGTATTAGATACAGTGTATCATTACTTCCGTTGCGCTTGCATTACGTATGTCTTACGAAAGTTTTTTTATGCCGGAACTACCAATGGCCAGTGGAAGTGACTTCTCATCCTGGATACTGCAGCGTATCCTGCCCGGGCCGTCAGGACATCATGCCACAAACGCGTGACAAACGAACGATCAAGGTCATGGCCCCCTGTACACACCGTCTTTGTGCTGATTGGCCACCCATCAGCCTATGACAGTCCCCCTTGCCATATACCCGTCCGTTTCCACAAGCCTCCTCACTTGTGCTGTCTATCGTACTCAGTACACGTCCTATTTCCAATTAGCCTTCTGTTTTGCATACATAACAGATACGAAGGTCGCTGAAACCCCCATGATCCAAGCCAGACTTTGCACATTTACATTTTCTGACATACGTATTCAATAAGTCGTCCTTTCACCTGAACGGAAAACTTATCAGAGAAGCAGAACCACAGAGCGATCTCGGATTTTGGATTGCAGGTACGCTAAGGCGGTCAAGGCTGCAACTTCAACGCTATATGTCATCAAGCGGGCATGGTGAGGCATTCTGAGAGTGGGTTATTCTGAAAAATTATGGGACCAGGAAGTTTGGTAGGACCAAAAGACATGAAACTACACTTGGATGATGAAAACTCCATCTGCCATGTTGAACCCCATCTGCTTAAGCGTAGTAAATCGGCATTAATTTTTTCAGCACAAACATTTGCGATGTCCTTAGAGTATGAGTAAACACACTTGAGGTCATCGGCATAAGTAAAAGTTTGCGAATTTCCGAGTTCAGTCGAAATATCATTGATGTACAGAAGGAAGAGAAGCGGACCTAGAACCGTTCCTTGAAGTACGCCACTCGTGATCGAGTGGGGTGTCGAGTAGCTATCACCGACCATGACTTTCTGATATCGGTTGGACGGATAGGACCTGATGAAGTCGAGTAGAGGCGGCCGGATGCCGAGAGCTTCCAATTTTACTAAAAGACGGCTATGGGACACCTTGTCAAAGGCTTTGCTAAGATCAAAGTAAATAACTACCACTGACTGCTGCTCATTACGAAGAGAAGTGATTAGATTAAGAAAAGCCAAGTGGCATGTTTCGCATGATCGTTCAGGTAAAAATCCATGCTGACTAGAGCTCAGAAGCCGATTAGCTAGACAGAAGTCGGCGTTTTATGCACGCCCCGATAGTTATTAACATCGGACCGAGATCCTGACTTGAAAACGGGAATGATAATTAACGTTTTTCATGTTTCAGGAAAGAATCCTTTTGAAATATAAACAGAGAATAAGTGACTAAGCAATATGGGAAGGTCGGACGCTTGTTTAATAATCGAATTCGGAATCCCGTCCGTTCCTGAGCAGTGTGAGTATTTCAAACAGCTTATGTGTTTCTTAATGAGATCTGAGGAGACATCAATTTTACTAAGTGTCCTATCTGAAAGTGATCGAAATAAAGGGACCGGATCGGGCTCGATAGCAAGGTGTTTTGCAAAGAAAGCACTAAACAACTCCGCCTTGTCAGTGTCATCGGTGAGGAAGACTTTGCTATCATTTAGCATGGGTGGAAGTTCATGACCACGCTTAGAGGAGGACCGATGACGGAAGATGATAGCGACGGATTTGCCAGGGTTCGAACCACTGAGAGCAATTGATTCTCTTTGCCTGTCGCGCGCTTGGCGCATCCTTGAGGCCATCTCAAAAATCTCTGTGATTCTAAGATGAACAGATAAGGAACTAGTGGATGGGTCACGCAGCTGCTATCTCAACTTTTTTAGTCTGTTCTGAAGAAAATGAGGAACAAGGGAATCTGAAGAATTAGGCTTGAGATATCTACGCGGCACAAACTCTAGAATGTCCTTGGAAACATTGGACATGACACCACGAAGAATGGTTACATTGCTACAAGTGAGAAACCACACCAATCCAAGGATCTCATATAGTTATTTATTAAGTCGCTATCCACGCAGTCGTAGTTCATGAAAGTCTGAACGGCGCTTGTCTTTTTTGAAAAGGCAAGCGGTAGGCAACAATGAATTAATACGTGGTCACTGTCAAAGAGGTCCTTTTTAAAGCAACAGAAAGAGGAGCAATGTCGTTGGTAAAGATTAGATGTAAAATGTGATTATCTCTTGTTGGAGAGCTCACCAGTTGGGATCAATTAGAAAAATTGACAATATCTTGAAAGGGCTGGAATCTGGGTGGGCAGCTATTGGAAACCCAGTCAATTTCAGGAAGGTTAAAATCCCCAGTGATTATTTTAACATCGAAAGCAGCTTCCGAAATGAATTTAAAGATTTCACAGAGTTGTGAATCATCACTGGCTAAAGAATTTGGGGGATTGTAGATACAGCCAATAATTGACTTTCTTTGCGGCGAGAGAATAACAGATGCAAAGCAGAAGTTTCCCGTGAATGAGGAAACATCCAAGTAATAGGGAGAGTGCTTTAGGTAGGATTTAAGATAAAGAAGACATCCGCCCCCACGCCTAGTCATGCGGTCCTGACGGTAAAAATCGAAGTCATCTATGAGAAGGGCAGAGTCAGGAATTAGAGAATAGGTAGAAGATTCTGTTACACATATAATATCAGGCGTCATCTCGAAAGCAATGGCTCTGTTTTTCCAATCTGGTTTATAACACACGTGGCATTCAATAATATGATATCTAATGTGTTTCGAACGGCAATGCTACTGTCGACGGTATTTAAAAAATTTGGAGGCGGATATGTAAGCTGTGAATTAATGACACTTATAGAATAAGTACCAGTTAGTCTAGAGTTATTGACGTACGGGAAGTCAGCAAGAGAAGACTGAGTATGAGACCTAAAGGATGTGAGGATATAGTTTTCAAACATTGGAATTCTAGGGGAGTTAGAACATGGATAGACTTGTTGGTAGTTCAATAATGGAGGAAGGGGAGGAGGGGGGAGGCTAGAAGGAAAGTAGGGGCTAATGGGTGAGGGTAGGCCACTAAAAGAATGAAATGGTGGGAAACCAGGTCTAGATTGGAAGTCAAAGGAGATAGGTTGACGTACCTGAGAGCAATTGGCCTTAAGTTTTGGGAAGCCTGAACTAGGTTGGGGCATAAATGATTTAGGGCAATTCATGTATGAATTATTTGCTGGATATATAGAAGGGCTTTGATAAGTATCCGGTACGCAGGACAGAGAATTATTCGGGGATATAATTGGAGCTGCGGGGTTTGTAGACGTGCTGGGCTGAACAGACTTGTTAGATCTAAGAGAAGGCGTCGTACCCCTAAACGGAACTGTACTACCTATCTTTTGGGTCGAGTCTGATTCAATTTTCGAGTCTCACCGTTCTGACGCCAAGCCACGGGTGACTTAGCTGTAGACCTTACAGCACCCAGTTGGACAATAGAAGTTATCGGTCTAGCTGATGTAGACGGATTTTCGTGTGTCTCAGCGGGACTATCCGGAGGATACGAAACGACAAATGGGGCTGCTGCTGCTGCAAGTTTAGGGGCAGGCGAGTGTGTCAAGTGGCTTGAGTGAGATGGAGATGTAGGAGAAAGAGGAAGGAGGGAGTCAGATGTCGCAGGAGTAGGAGAAGCTGAATCCTTACGGCCACTTGTATTATGACCGAGTTGGGGAGCATTAGACTGAGAAGCAGTGGGTTTACGTGAGAATAGAGACCCCATTCTACGCTCCATAGGAGTAAGATCAGGACAAAGGAAAAATTTTGCCTTCTCTAGGTACGCAGTGACACGCTCTCGATGATTAAAGATTGTGTCAACTTCGATTAATGAAAAAAATTTGACTAAGATGGATGGATTTGTACTACGGGAGGACAAGCGTTTGACATCAGCTATTTTATAGTTGAAACCACATGAATACAGGAAACTGGTCGCAACATCAATTGGCCGAGCAGATCGAGGAACATTTTTTAGCAGGAAGTTATAAGAACGCTTCTGTCTATCACTAGGTTCACTGGCGATCAGGTGAACAAGTGAGTCGAGACGCCTACATTCTTCAGAGGGAATATCGGAGATGCTCCCGTCGAATAAATTTTCAAGAATTGTCAGCAAAGTGACAAACTTTAGCATAAAGTCTTTGCAATGGTCAAGTGCAGACAGATTAAGCTGCCGGCCAAGTACAACGGGTGACGACTGACTAGTGATATCATCTGACTTAGATTTAGGTAAAGCTTCTGACTTACGTTTAGTTAGGCCATGTTTACTTACAAGGGCCGAGAGCTTACATCGACCAGTGACTTTTGCTCTCATCTTGTCTCAAGGCAAGTTGTGCTTAAGAAAACTTCTGGCAGACAAGTTGACTGAATTTCAGCTAGGGGCTAACGATGTAAAAATAAATTACAACAGTTGGAGAGAAATCGGATGCACAAAACGAGAATTGGAAAGTGCGATTAGTGAACAACGGGCATAGACTAGCAAAACTCCAAAAGAGATGGCAGCAGGCAGTTCTTAGAGAAAAGGCCTGTATTTAAGGAAATTCAAACAAAAAAACGGGTACTAAAATCGTTAGCTCTCACAGAAAAACCACTTAAAATAATATCCTCCACTTATCTTCAAATTTAGAACCAGCGGCTTGACCTTGACTTGATCTTGACTGTATTTTGGCCGATTGATTTCCTAGGCTGTGAATAACCGCGCGTCGACTGGGTAGTCATTTAGATAGATAGATAATTTTTTTATTAAAGATCCGTCGGGGTCCCATCAAAGCAAGTTAAAATAAATTTACATGCGAGTTTTAGACGAGGTAGGCCGAATCTTTACAAAATGCAATTCATAGTTTCTGAATTAGTAGTCCAATGATAAACATGATGATTGAACAACGCTGATAAACAAGTTGCGTTACACTCGGTTACCGACGAATTTCGACGAGCGAAAATTTTAAAAAATGCACAAAATAATTCTGTACATACGGTCGCAGTGTCAATATGAGATGGTAAGTGTGGAGTGGTAACCCAATCGAAATAATCCCAGTTGCAGCGCAGAATAATTCGTTACCCTCAATCAGGCGTGGCTTGGTTCCCCATTTTTTAGTCTGTTTTAACATCGCCACCCTCTCCACTTCTGTGTTCAATAAACCTTCCCCCATCATTAGACCTTAATTGTTTGCACGACCCGTCATCCGCTTGATCGCTACACTATACCTGCCAAAATGTTTTCCACAGCGGTGCGTAATCCAGCATCATTTCCGTGCTTTTAATGATAGCTTGCTTGTACCACAGGTGCGCAAACTCACGAAATGTTAACCAACATTATGGAATGAGTCTTCGTCTCGGAAACATTGTTAAGTTAGGGCTGCTACTGAGGAGAGCAATTAAATGATTTTTTCCATTCCTTTCGTGACTGCCTGTGTTGTATTATGTGAGTAATGACTAATTTGACATTACTAGAGAACCATTAACGTATAATATCCTAATCAAATCTCCCAATGCAGAGTTGGTGTTGAAGGTGCAGGTATGCCTGGCCTATGTCGGTTTATGCGGTCTATTGGTGGTCCATATTGGGCGAAATTGCAGTGGATACAGTTGGACTGCTACATGCATGCGCATTGTGCATGGTATGCGATCATACGATGACGTTGTTGAAGAATGCAAGTCTTCGGTTCATCTATGATGGTCAACGGTGGCAGATGAAGAGTTTCTACGAATATTTCTTCGTGTAACTATAAGAATAATGGAGACTGAGTCGGTTGAAAAGTTCGAAAACACAGTCGTATTTGGGGCTTAATACTTTCCAGAGGTATACTAGAATTCTGCATTGATATGCATTTTTACTGCCCACGGCAATGACACTGTTTAAGATGTTGCGGCCTTACCGTCCGCAGGTGCACAATAACTCACGGAAGCTACTTCAGACGTCTGGATCGCACGTGGGCAAACCCGTAAAAAACGAGTACTTTGACCACTTTGGCGTTTCACGAGGACTATTTAGTGAGCTGCACGGTTAGCAGGCAACACGATTTCTGGAAACAAGCGTCCTATTGCAGACTGGCAGAATAAAGATATTTAAGGGCCCATACTTGGCCGTATTAGACGTCTGGTTGTTGGCCAACTCTCCAGTGTAGGATTTCTGTCAGTGCAGTAATAAGGCTTCATGGGGTTTCGATGTACAATACTTGAAGGAATACGCCCTGAGCGAAAAAGTGAATATCGTTAAAGGGGGTTTAAATGCGAAAACGTAGGCCTCCCATTGCTCATATTTGCGGTGGCAGGGCCAGAATGGGTGGGATATTGACAACCCCTCCATTGTCCCGACTAACTCCTTCCCATAGCCCTCCAGCTGTGCGGGCTTGGAGGGGGTTAGACGAACTTAGAGTTGACAATATACTTTGTCATCAGGATGAGAGCGATGCAGCGCCTAACAAATCACTTTGGTCTGTTATTCGCCAGCATTTATTCCCAGTGTTTTATGATACACCGTGAGTGCTGCATTCAAGTACTTCAGCTGCTATAATATCACGAACTTACAGTCCAATAGTCTGGATATTCATTGGTTTGCTTTGTGCAACGCAATAACGTCACAAACGCACCGATTGAATGAGCGCATGCTGGCAGGCCAATTTATAAGTTGACAAGCCTGCTTTTGCATTCACACTTCTGGACGTCAACGCCTTCTCCGCCACGGACTTACGTCTACGTGCTGTCGGCCTTGTCTGTTGTCTCTTACTCTTATCTGCTTTCTATTTTCTTTGTATGTCTATGTCAATGCCAGACTGAGCATAGCAAAGACTTGCAGATCGTGAAGTCAATGAAAATGTTGAGTTTGTATTTGTCGGCCCTGCCATTAGACGCACGATCGCTGTTAAATTTGGCAAGCAGTTTCACTGGCAACGGTGGACGCAATGGCATAGCCTGTTGTATGCTTCTCACATTTCATCAAGCATTCATGGCAGCAACCATTATAGTTCATGAAAAGAACACAGTAAAACTGTAGGAAACTTTCTTTAGGAGTCAGACATATGCGATCGTATTGATTGGCGAATAGGTTTGCTATCCTCCGACGGCTGTTTTCGATATGACATGCAAATTCAATCAAAACTGGTACAGAAACCTCCCCAAAAGTGCCAGCTCATCTTAGGTCCTTTAAAACCCGCGGAGCTTGAGAGGGCTATGGCGGGGGAAGAGGGGGCAATTAGGCCATGCATTGCTGTTGCACGCAAAGGTGCCGTATTAACTAGCCCTTTAGACTGAATAAAAGAGGTGGGAGTACGCCGTCTTCCGCCCACATCTGATTCCACTTTTGATACTGATTTTGACGCTCGAAGTATAATCCTCACAAATTATGCACTGCCGTTTGGGTCCCAAATGTGGAAACTCGATCGTGCATAGGTCCTAGAAAGGGTAACTTTACCCGACTAATCTCGCGAGAAAGGTCATGCCGACGCAGCACTCAGTTAGACAGTATGAGACATTTCACACGACATAGTAGAAATGAAGATTTCACTGAGAAATTGAAAAATACGAAAGGGACCGAAAAAGGATTTATAAGACTCATATGTACAGGTTTGATGTCTGGGGTAATAATTCGCAAAATACATCTGTTCTGTCTGCTACAGGTGGTTATTCTAAACAAACGAGACTCAGAATGCGTCATACATAACGTAATCACGTAGATGCCCATGTTCTATATCTCATCTAGCACTCTTCTCCTCTTACTTCTTTTGTATTTCTAAGTGCGAATCTGCTCACATTAGTACGACAATATTGTACGAATAGGAACAATTTTCTGACTGGATTTTCAAGTATGTTACCCACTTCGTCAGTCAAATCTAAATCCCGTTAAGTCGTTTCGCTTAATGCGACTTGGCTTCCATTATATCTCAAGCTGTAGGCCGCGGGAAAACGATCGTGCACGCAATAGTGGTAGCGATATTGGAGAGGCGCCGCAACCGGGAACTGAGCTCAGGCATGTTACCACAATTGTCATTCAAAATCAAGTCGAAAATATTTATCTGTCGTTACTTAACTGTATGCAATTCATCCTGATTGCTGGAGGATTGTGTCTGAAACTTCGGAATTAACTCTTCACAAATATTCTATATTACATGTATATATCTCACTTCCTTACTCGTAAGTTTGTGGCCATGCTCGTTTAAGCAGTGGATGTCCATCATATAAGGCGAATTTGGAAATGGCTCCAACTATCCAACTCTCGCTCTCAAACACTTGTGCTATTCCAAGAGTTAGAGTCACACACTAAACGTCACCGGCGCCTGCTAGGGAAACAGCTTATGAACACATTATCACAGCGACTTCGGGCTTCGTAAAAACAATGACTAACTGGAAACGAAATCATTCAAAGCATCTGTCGCAACACAATTGCCTTCCAATCATCAAGGAAGGTGGCCGCACCAGTTTGAAATTTTCATTACTCAAGCTAACAACTTCCACACCTGATATCATCGCTAAGAGACAGGTTGACATCTAGCAACAGCCAGGTATTGAATAAGCCATCTGGTTTCATACAGACTTTATTGGAAAAGAGGTGGTGTGAAATCGGGTTTCTATTACAGACATGCACTACTGCCCCAATTATATACGGTCCCTGTGCAGATCATACTATTACACATTACAGTAACTGAAAGGATGCATCAGGACTGCGAAGCACACCGAAGAGCATATCAGGCGTTGGCAACATCGAGAAAAATCACTGCTTCGCTCTAGCCTTCTCATCTCCTGCATACTGGCCACAATCCGCCTTATGCGAAGCACTTGTAACCAACAGTACCTTTTCAGTCGGTCTGGCCTCTGTGCCCAGCGAAAAGGACAATGTCCAGAGACCTGATGAGACAAACTGCACCGTCCCACTCAAGCATGAGGATGTGCGAATTATAGCAAATGTGGTGTTACAGAAATTCCTAATCATAACAGGGCACACTAGGAAACAAATCAAAGAGGGGGAAGTTGGAGGGGACAGTTCAGAAGGTGTCCATGAAAGTGATGGTTGAGGGGGTAACTGTGATTAGATAAGGACGCGAAATTTCGATAGTGACGAGACGGACTCTAATGTCTCACTGTATGGCGGGTCACACAGATCCCGCGTCTTTGTGAATTACAAGGACAGTTTTCCTAATTTCCATTTTGCTGGCATTTGCACGCCCATATGTGAGTTCGAGCCTGTATTTAATTGATTGATTAATAATTTTATTTAATGCCAGTTTACAGGCATTGTCTAGGGAAGAGCTAAACAAAAATCCGACCAGCAATGAAAAAAACTCCTGCGGAAAAAGAACAAAAATATAGTTGATGGTGGTTATCATGGTTTGGAGGGTTCAAGAGAAAAGAACTGCTGGTGGCAAACTTTCGACAGTCAGGAAGGGAGGGGTTGCACGGTATCGGATATTATCAGTGGCTTATTTCTTTCATAAAGTTGGGGCTAGTCCAAACAGAAGCGCCGAAGAACAGCTGTCGCCGTTGGCCAAAGAAATTGTCCCTGGTGAGATCAGCCATAGTGGTCAGAGACCACAAACGCCATCGCTACGGAACAGTCGTTCAGTGGATTCAGCACCCAAAATTTGTGGGAGCTTTTCTGTATGCAAAAATCCAGTAGTAGTTCTCTTAAATAAAGGTTAATTTTGCAGAGTTTTCACACGCATGGGTAGTTTATTCCAAATAGTAATTGCATTTACAGAAAAAAACCGACGATATTTAACAGTACGTGCCAGAGGAAGAAATGAAAAGACCTCACTGGGACTGTTACTTCGGGGGTGAACATGATGTCTTAAAGTAGTGAGTGAGTTAAATTTGCGATAATATAAAGGCTGAAATAGTGAAAAGAGTCCCTTTTGTAATCTACGGAACCATAAAGGATCAAGGCCCGTAGCCAGCAACGTCATTGGTAAGACAAAAGTGGGTGTTCGGGGTTAAAACACTCCCGGTAAAAAGTATTGAATTGATTCAATTTTTTTCCGCTCAGTAGCACGCATGAGGCTAAATAAAAGCTAACCGTATTCCAGGCCAGGTCCAACGAACATGTTGTAAAGACGCATTCTAATGTCCCTAGCTTTGAAGTTTTGGAGGATAAACCCGGTCGTTCTACGTGCTTTGGAGACTATCAAGGCACAGTGCTCCGAGAGATTGAGACTCTTGGAGTATGATACGCCCAGATTCTTAATAACTCCAGGCACATTTATGTCGTGACCTTCAATGATTTGTTGAGGTTGGCGGTCGTCGCCAACCACCATGCCTGAGCACTTATGCCAGGAAAGAGAAAGGTGCCGTGTGCGGCACCACTGGGCGAAGGCCTGTAGATCGCTCCTTAGGAGCTCAAGCACGATGTCATGATCTGCCGGCTTATATCGTTATGCAACTTTAACATCATCGGCATACAGGAAAGGCTTACCATTCTGGAATAAATCGGGTACATCATTGACGAAAAAGCAAAATAAAAGTGGGCCGAGTACACTGCCCTGAATGACTCCACTCCTCACACGTGTGGAGGTTGGAGAAAGCATTGGAAATCTTAACTCGTTGTATACGAGAGCCCAGGTAGGAGGATATTAAGTTTAAAATTTTGCCAACTATTCCGAAAGAGGACAGTTTCAAGAAAAGAAGAGCATGGTCAACACGGTCATTTCCTTTGACACATGCTTAGGCTTACTAGGGGTTGCTGTAGGAGTCGTTAGGGGCGTTCGTATACCAAGCGTGTTGTTGCTTCTAAAGATCTCAGCATCAATAGTAGTCGAATTCCCTACGGTATTGACTATGCCGTGACGTACAGAGGCCGCAGATGGTGTTGTAGAGGACCTATTCAAACTGACAGTAGGTGTCATTATCTTGGTGTTGGTTTTTGCCGATTTTGATTTATTTAGTCTTCACTGCAGCGGTGTGAGGTCTGGCGAAACGGAGCAGCGCCATTTACGGCAGAATTCTCTAGTTATCTCCCTCCTCGACAAGATAAAATCGATTCCTATCATGGAGAAAAGGGTAACTAGGATCGGCGCATTACGGCTAAGCGAGCGCAGTCGTTTAGCTTGTGCGACACTGAAACTCAAGCCACAACTTTGTAGGAACAAATGCGCTCCCTCCATTGCAAATAAGTGGTTCGGAATGTTTCGCAGTACAAAATTGTGCTTGCGTTTGATTCCCTCCTCAGTTTCTGAACTTATTACCCCAATAAGTTTAAAAGCTTGTTCAATTCCTTTTTCAGAAGTACTGTTTATTCAATTCAATTCAATTCAATTCAATTATTTTTATTAAAGACCCGTCGGGGTCCCATCAAAGCAAGTAAAAATAAATTTACATGCAAATTTTAGACGATGTAGGCAAAATCTGCACAAAGTGCAATGCATAGTTTTTGAGATTAGAAGTCCGTTAAGCAAAATGAAAATGAAAAAAACGAGGGGTGAAAAAAAACTCCAAAGCAAAATTTAAAAATGATTGTAGCAATTTAACAGGAGAAAAAAAACCCCTCAGAAAAATAGCATCGGAAAAAAACAGGGAGGACTGGCCTGCATGTGGCGGTACAAAATGGAATATAGTTCGACATCAACATTGCCGAAATAAATGTCAGCTGTATATGGCATTGTGTAACGGATTTCATAAAATGGTACGTAGGCGGGTCGGTCAGGACTGACCTGTATCGCCTTGAATAAGAAAAATAAGTGCCGAAATTGAAAACCAGTCTCAAGCCGATAGGAACCCAGATGCGGTCGGTTTCATTCAACCGAGTCCATCCGAACATGGGGGAAGGGAGATGCGACCAGACTACTAGTATATGGCGAATATAGAAGGCTTTGTCAAGACCGCCGATGGAGCGCATTCAGTAAGGGCACGATGACAACCAGTCTCGAGGCGACAAGAACCCAGATGCGGTCTGTTACATTCATGAGAGTCCATCCGAGGATAGGGCAAAGGAGATGTGACCAGATTACTAGTATATGGCGAATATAGAAGGCTTCGCCAAGAGCATCGATGGAGCGCATTCAGTGAGGGCATCATGAAGATCAGTCGCGAGGCGATAGGAACCCAGATGCGGTCGGTTACATTCATCCGAGTCAACCGAGGATGGGGGAAGGGCGATGCGACCAAACTACTAGTATATGGCGAATACAGAAGGTTTCGCCAAGAGCGTCGAGGGCGCGCATTCTGTGAGGGCACGATGCATGAACTAAAAAATTGGAATAATTAACATTTCTGTCGCCATTATGTCGCCATATATCAACTGATCAAGTATTTCTTCGGCTGATGGCCTGCTACGACTAGCAGAGGCGTATTTTTGGACGATTAAAGGATCATGACGTTCTGTATGTACTAAAGGGATTTGGGAGTTACCCATATCTGCGGAAGGCAAAGAACATATGCTGGCACCTGCTATGTCTCCGGTCACGATTCCAGCACCCGGAGACAGTGGGGAGGCAGCAAGCTTTCGTCTTTTAGCACGTGCTCTGCGGGGCATTACAAACAAGAAACGTTTTTCGTTACAGCACAAGGATCAAAACGTTTCTGAAGTACAGAAAAACGCACTGAATAGCAAGTACCACTGTTATATCACTAGGAAATCTACAATGAGATAGTCTGAAACGGGGTCACTACGACGGTTTTTTTACAAAATACGACGATTTTGCCAGACTGTCAAACAAAACTGGGAAAAATCATACCTTGTAGTGAAAGGCGATTTTACAAAAGTCTCAATTAAAAAAACGGGCGCTAGTGTATTAAGAATATCCAAGTCAATGCAAAGCTTCTCTTATCTTTGAAATTGAGCTGCGCGCCTTGACCTTGTAGTTTCAATGCCAGATAGATAGTCGGATTTTCCCAAGACTCACCTTCGTACGTATGTGGTTGACTGTCTGTCACCAATCACTTATTTGTTTAAGTTTAAGGCATATTTTTCTTTTGAGTTTTCTAAATTCCGGGTCATTAAAGTGACATTGACAATGTGAGAGGAGTCTTCTTGTTAATTCTTTGCTGGCCTATGCAATACTGAACTTTCCACAACTAAACTCGGCGAGGGAAACGATTACGCTTGACAAGGGCAATTGTAGAGTGCTAGACGTCTACATTTTGTGCAAACGCATTGCATCTGCTGTTATAACCACCCTGCGGTTGTTGCTGTTGTCGTTGTTGCAGTGTTGTCCAATAGAACATTGGCCTGACTCTGTGCAATTCGTCGTCCGCAGTTTTATCTTCTGTTAGATGAATCATAAATGAAGCTGTCCATGAAATATGAGCAAGAGTGCTTGCCGTAAATAAACAGCCACAAACACATGGTTAATATCATCGGGACATGGACAGTTAAGGTCTGGTAAACAGATTGTCTCAAAATATGCTGAATAACCGACGAAGTCAATCTGACATCAGCGATTCTAAACAGCGGTTAGGTAGACGCTCCTTATGACTCTGTGGTTAGGTTATGGCGAGCCAATGCACTAGAGAAGACCATGTCGATGACGACGAAGATGGCAACGATGACAGCATCTGGGAAATCTGTGAGGGACACACACATACAGTCATTGCGACACATATTGATGGAGGTTGGGTAGATCGGGCCTGATGGAGGCCCCATCAAAAAAGAGTAGTTAATGCATCCGTGGTCTTCCTTTTCCTGATTCGCCTATGCAAGGCTTTCATGACAAGTTGAGTAGGATTCCGGGCTATCTACGAGAGAAATCAATCACTACTCATATACTGGGCACAATTCGACGCAGTCTATCTTTATCCGCTCAGTCACTTCCGAATCTATCGCATTCAGATTGGCGGTCCAGCTTTGGATCCCACAATACACCCATGGCGCGTGCCTCACCCGCGCACAATATCTTGTGATGTTCAGACACTACATTGGTCTCTACAGCAACGTAGGCATACATAATAGTGAGACCACAGTGACATATGGCAAACCTGAACATTCAGCACTAAAGATTATACCACCATTCGGTTTATTTCAGTCCAGTCAGGAGGAAAGTGGGAACTGAACCTTAAACCGATACGACCGCCGGCCTCAACACCACCACCCGTATCGTAAAAATTGACATATCAACAGCCAAGAACCCGTCTTGTGCATACAGCCACTGTACACCCAAATCGGCCTGATTTGTCATTTGAGAATCCATCGCACGTAAACTAGCTAATAAACACCAAGAGAAATAGAATACACACAGAACACCTGTTGGCTTTGTTAACGCTGTCCAAGGATGTACAGTCATCTCTTGGTCCATCTAGCCATAGGCGCAAACATGAAAATCTGAGACAAAACACTACAGTCTTAGTCAAAGCCGCACACCAGTTTCTAACCAAAAGCAACTGATGAAACCAAACTGGCGGGTGAAGGAGAGAGTGAGTGGAATAGTGAGGTGAGGTTGACTCCAGTGGTGCAATCTGCACGAAAAGAGTCGTCATTTCGAACTGAACCACCCATATTCTCGTCGATTGTTGAAAGTGCGCCAATAGGGAGCGCCAGAAACACACAGTGCATTCGACACCACTCGTTAAATGGCGCAGGTGGAAGAAGGTCGGCTGTTGAGGCAACAAGCCACCTGTATATCCCTTCATGTGCAAACCTCGAATATTGTGTGATATCACGATCATATGTGAGACACACAGACAGGCTGCTTTGTCAACTACTGCGCGCGAGTCCGCCAAAAATCGTCCTGACTCCGCCTTGCTGCTGAGTTATTGCTAGTGATGTAGAAGAAGCGGCGCAGTTGCCATGCAAATATGCTTCCACTGCTGGCCGTCTTTGTGTTTAATTCTTCCTTGACAATGCATGCAAACTGGCATTAAATAAAATTATTCTTGTTATGCGTGGTTGAAGAGTAAATGGGTAAGTGGAATACAAATGCTAAAAGAGGTTGCAGTAGACCAGGAAAAAGTCAGGTGCGACTTATCAATGGCCAACTGTGGGTCGATAGTCCGTACGTGACTTCGAAGACACGGGTTCTGAAGACGGGAAAGTCAACCTAACCTAAATGCCTTTTAAAACAACCAAGGTCGGGCGTCCGGCCGGACCTCCGGCTGCGACAATTTTGCTGTCTATAGGCTGGCAAGTTACGAATGTTACGTTGTTGTTCCATTGTGCTTGGCGGAATTCGGTCTAAATATTCCTATTTGCTTTTAATCTGAACCCATATGTATTGAAAAGACTGATCTACTCCGAGTAAGCGATTAATTTCTGACGATACTGAGAACCTGCACGACCCAGATCCTTAATAAACTCCAGAAATATTTATTTCGTGATCATCAATGCTTAGTTGGGGGTAACGATCTTCGTCAAACACCATAACAAAGCATTTGAGCCTAAAAGAGGAAGACTTATTTCTAACATTTCTCCATTGAGGTTGTACAGTTGAGTTAAACGTAATCTTGGTCGATTATCTGCGAATCAGTACATAGCAACTTAAGACTTAGGGATTGGAGTCACCATTTTCACGTTCCACGCACGCCTTACGATCACAGACTACCTTATAGAATGAGGACATCACATGGACGCTTTTACATTATCAGTTTCCTTGGCTGTGGGACATACTATCCGTCTATTTTGCACAGAGCAATGTTATCGTTACCGTTTAAAGATAACTTTCATGAATGTTTGCATGTTATATAACTTTATCTACTGTCCAGCCTCATCTTTTCCACCTCATCATCTTTATTTTATTCTTTTTTTTATGTAAGGAGTGTTTTAAGTACGCGGTTTTAAGACTGTGCCTTTTATTTGGTTGCTGACTCCAGTGCGTCCAACCCTCCCCAGATTTTGCGGAGCACTTCAATGCCTAGTTAGATCTCGTGTTCGTGTAGCTTACGCCAGAATAAGAAAAAAGTATATGTACGTTCAAAATTTTCCGGCAAGCCCTGCTGTTTGGCCACTGAATAGGCAGCTGACTCCCCGAAACGCCTACTTGACGTTTAAATGTGGACATTTTATGGTGCGCAATGCGAGTGTAGGGTCTTTAACGCAGCCTCTGATAATTTTACATAGTTACTTTCCTTCTTTCTAATAAGGCAGTCAGAAATATCCTGGTCGGCCTGAACGAGAACTGAACAGAAGACGTTCAGACACTGAAAAGAGATGGGTCGAGGTGAGCGGACGTTTGGCCACATTAGCAGTTGTCCAGCCGTGTGCCACTTCAAGTGCTTTCTGTAGCTGTGAACTGCCTATATATGAATTGCGAATACAAATCGGAGTTTGGAACACAAAGAATAAATCGTGGAGCATCCATTGGGGAAGGTATTTAGCGCTAGCTCGCGCAAACTCCCGACGTAAACGTTGGCCGACTCTGTCGTCAACTGTCGTTAGTTTCAGAAGTCTTCGAGCACAAGTGCAGGTATCTCCCTGTGGTCGGACAAATCACCGGGGGTTTGTAAAAGGTCGCTGACGGGACGTTCAACGAGACTCCCGTGTCCATTAATTACCGCGTGGTCGAATCCTCCAAAAGCGAGACCAAGTATGAGCTGGAGTTTTTGGAGGAACGCTGCAGAGACAGTTTTGAGCGCAGATGACGTAGGGTGGAACGTCATCATCTGGATGAAAGAAGTCGCATACACCGCATGTTGGTGTTACCGGTGGGATTATGATTTCCAAAGACTACCAGAACAGTCATCCTCCTTAATTTCAGCCTCCTGTTTCCAATCCTGGAGCAGAGGTTCTCAAACGATTTATTCTTGGTGTTTGAGACTCCGACTTGTAGTTGCCATTCATGCATAAGCAGTAAACATAACTACAGAAAGCGCTAGATGTGGCACGTGGCAACGCAGCTGCTTAAGTGCCCAGCGCCAGTTCGCCTCGACCCAGTTCTTTTCAGTGCCTGAACGTCATCCATCCAGTCGTCGTTCAGGCCGGCCAGGATATTTCAGACTGTCTTACTAGAACAAAGAAAAGGCATTACATACAAGTATAAAGAAAAGTCTTGTTGCGTTGCAGATCGTCGTCGCGAGGCTGGGATGCTCCGACTTTTATATAATGCGGTTGAAGTCAGCGCAAGCTTCCTTTTACTGTTTATCATATGCTTAAATAAAGATCTTGGGATCTAAGCTACGGTTAAGGTCATCCGTCGTGTCATACTTAAGAATAATATATTATTAGCCCTGAATTCACTGTCCGCTATGTGCGGACTGAAGAAGTATTTGACTTTCTGTCCATGGATTTCACTGTTTCGGAGAAGTCCTAGTTATTATGTTATGTAAACTTGGGTTTTGCTCCGACGTTTTGTGCCTTTATGGACTCCAGGTAAACCAGTAACACGCGCTTTTGCAGAAGTTCTTACATGAAACGCTCGAGTGTGTTCAATGATTTAGATCAGTTTTGCACGCACGGAACAACACGGAGAAGCAAAATCAAACGCTTTCTGCCCAAGTTGCCCTAGTCAGTGAAGACGAATAACTATTCCAATTTTGGAGTTCTGAGGAGTCCTCTAAGGCTCCATACACTAGTCTAAATCGAATAGGACAGCGGCGAGCGCCAAGAGTCGGGGGCGCACTGGGAGTTCTGGCCTGTAGCGCGCGAGTGCACATGTTTTTTAAAATATGCATGCATGCCACTGTGAATCCATAATTGGCTGTGTCTCTATCGTATATTCTTCTAACTACACACCATTCAACCGAGCTGCACGTTATCGTTTCTGATAAAGGGCCTTAAAATTTTGATTATTTATCAGAGGATTATAGACCTAGTAAAAGATCTTGGTTTGACCGCACTGCTGTCGGTGCCTTAATATAAGAAGCGCAATATGCGTATTCAACCGGCAATCAGTACTCAAGGTCATGCTGATCAAAGTTTTTCGCCAAATATGATCGTTTCGTCCATTTGTTCCTGGAGCCGCCGTTGAGGTCATCTTGCGATTGGCAACGTCATAATCTCTAGCCCGTAGGGCAGGCTTAGTGAGAGTTACCATTCATAACTGTGTGATGCGTTTGTATGGACAGATTTATCTGGTGAGACAGTCGAATTTTCACTCACCTTAGGACCTAATTGATCTCTTAGTATGCCACCTCAGATCTATCATTCCTGTGCCAAAGCGCGTATCGTATCCGATCTCAATTTTGAAATCCTCAGCAAATGTTGACCGGTTACCAAAAAATGCCACCGGCAATTTGTTTTGTGAATTATGAGGAAGAACAATCATATCCCAGAATTACACTGCACGCCATAAATAAAGGCAGTTTTAAAAGTTGTACAGACTGCATATCATATAATTCAACTTAGTCTTAGTGTCAAACGAGGCCTTAGGAGGATTCCGTTTTTCCAATCGTTAGAACATAGTTGAAAATGCTTTTTACGACTTGGCCCTTGTGAGACTGTTTGCCTCCAAGCTGGTATTCTTTAAGTTTAGGCACCGCTTCTACGCACTGTATATGTGAGTGCTGGTACGCTGCTAACAGTGTACGCTTTAACCATTTTGGTCGAAATCCAGTCTAGCATTCATTTCTGTTTGATAAATAAACCCAATTTAGGCTTCACTACTAGCTCGGTCATCTGTCCAACCCGAGGTTTGCGAGCCGAAGTTAAGGCGTTAGTTACTATTTTATGCTCGATTTGTATTATGATTTCATTATAACCGAGATGTATACCTACGTGTACGCCTTGTTTTGTGTTAAGGGAGGCAGTTTCGCTGGTCTGCAAGGTTCATTATAGTCAATACATTGGTGTCGATGTGATTCTGAGGTTGCAGGAAAAGAGTGCCACTGTTAGTGAATTCTCGCATTTGTCATCGTAGCCGCCATATGGAAAGTACAGCTGAAGCTTATGATGTCTATTCATAAATTTTTTAGCAACTGAAATCCGCATAAACCCTTACCCGTCCACTCTTCTTTTCCATTTTTTTCTAAAATAGATGGATTCAGTTCGGATAGTCGATTTAGGACTCCCAAAAGGTCGAGCGTTATTTTCAACTAGAACCATTGCACCAGATGAAGTACTTTTCTCCGAGTGTCCACTAGTATGTTGTCAGTTTTCTTGGAACCGTTTCTTCGGATATTTGGCCTGTGACTACTGCCTCCGTCCGCTAGAGACGGCGGAAGCGAACGCCCGCCGCCTTTTAAATCAGCCTGATTTCTGTTTGCCGTGGTTTGAGGACGCTCCATTTTCCTCTCCTCTAGCGACTATTGTTTCTTGTCCGAACTGTGCAGTTGGCTACTGTTGCGAAGCCTGTCGATCCTCATCATCTGCAGAATACCATTCTTTCTTGTGCCCTGCCCTTTGTCCCGATCCAACAGATAATGTATTTACCCGTCTTGATGAAGAATGGCGCAATTCCCAACGCCCGCCTGAAACGGGTACGGTGATGCTACTGGTGCGAATGGCTGCTGCACATTTTTCAGCTCATTTCAAGAAGGACCCTAAGGCAAGGCACATTGTGCAGGCTCTGGGACGATTTGTGTCCTCGCTGGCTGCAGAAGCTTCTCTGTCCACTTTCCCAAACACATCGACTACACTCGTACACAAGTTGTTGTGCCCTAACTTCTCTGGCAGTTTGAGTCGTCTTTACGCCTGCTTTCTTGAGACACTGAAGGAAATGGCTCGACGGGCCGGTTATGAAGGTCCTTCCTTCACTGAGGCGCTCAAGGAGACCGGACTGCAGGCCATGCTCTCTGAGGCTGGATTTTGTTCGGCAATGTGTCTCATAGGTCGAAACGGGCAAGGGATCGGAACAACTGCTCTTGGCCGGTGGGGGACAGCTTGTGAGGCAAGAGCGATCGCTCAAGGCGGGGAAGCTGCCGAAAAGTTCGGAAGTTTTCTTGACTCTCTTTACGACCAATTGGATCAGTCAGCTGGCGAATTCCTCGACAATGAAGGTGTTGGCCTGTACGAACACCAAAGTACGTATATTTTCGACTCTAGGAAATTTTTCACAAAAAATCGCGTAAAGGAAGCTGTATGAAAATGCATACGATAATTTAACCAATGACTCGGGCTGATGCCCAGTTATCTATCATGTGAGGTGTCACCCACCGCACACCTTTGTCACGAATTCACATTTCGAGACAGGAAAACAGGCGAGCTCTGAATTTAGTCGGGCTTAATAAGGTCCTCTTTTCTTATCCTTGCTTGGGCGATTACGTGGCCGAATACCCGTTGACTTACAGGCTTGCCTCCCAAGCAGCACTCGTTTCATGTGCTGTGCTCCACCTTTACCTTTCAAGCCCATAATGACTGACTTCGGCGACTCCGTACCACGACTTGACTAGGTTTCAAGTGGTCGTCTGACGGCCAGATTTCGACTTGATGACAGCCGACGGTAATCTCTGGAGGTGACAGACCGTGCCGTATATCTATGTGGGAGGCTTGCCTTAATGGAAGCCTTTTCTACGTTTAACTCGACATTGTGGGCTTGGTTTACTCTGACTCTGGAAGTTCCAAAGAAATTGAAGGAAGACGTTCTTAATGATTAATGCGCTGCCCAGTTTCACCCTTATCCACTTGGCAGTGTTCGACCCAAGATACCGAAAATCCCCACTATTTTATGTCTTACCATAAATAGGTAAACATCCGAAGACGAATCGCGAGGCCTTCTTTATCATGGAGGCACTAAGTCCCAGACCTACCTTAACGGCCTGTCGGCCGTTAGGTCATTGTCTGAAGTATGTTTACTGTATTTCGATAAAAATCGTTCGACACAAGACTTTACCACTGCTGTTATGCCCTTTCTCCGGCTATCTTTATGGTTCTTTTTTATAATTCACTAGTGTTCAGCCAAATTTTCCTGTGTGTAATGCCTTTTTTGGAATAACATGCCTTCGAAATGATTTAGCCAACGTCGACGTTTTGAGCGCATCGCCCGAGCTGCCAATGTTGCCTTGAGAGTGCTAAGTCAATTTGACAGCGATTCACTACCTTCCTTATTTTAGCTGATTGAGTGAGACATTATGACAAGAGCACCGGGGAGCTCTCTGATTCTAAGACAAGCATGCTCTGAATTAATAGACGTGTCTTATTTAGGGACAGCTGCAAACTAAGCTCCATCGTATATTCTGGTGGTCCTCTCAAAATAGTTTATTTGTCACACTTCCATCTAATCGCACGTTTACCGTCTTCATCTGTTAGACTCATAGCCCTTCCCCCGGAACGACAAGAAGACGCCCCTGCAGTGGTAAATGGACTTAAAAGCCATAAATAGTTCCTTACGCAATTGCGACGTTTGTACTTTAGTTGTTATGTACGAATCTTCATCCGTCATTCTTCAAGGTAGGTTATGCACAAGTCAACTGGTTAGGCATTAACAGCAGGATACTAGGGTTCAGGTGGTGTGCATAAATACCGGCCATCCTCTCTTTGTAGGCTTATTGAACCACAGCTGTGAGCCCAACACATATGTGCGCTTTGAAAGTGGTACCAACGAACTGCAAATTGTCGCCAAGCAGGAGATTCCGCCAAACGTCGAGCTGACAATTTCCTACCTCGACGAGTGCACGCTAATTCGGGGTCGTCATTCACGTCAGAAGTGGCTGTCTGAACACTACCTCTTTTTATGTGAATGTCCACGATGTTGTCGTGAGAAGCAGGAGAACCCCGAAAGTGCTACCTCTTCTGAAGAATCCGACGACGAGGAAGATAAGGCGAGCAGCGGAGACGAGCCGATGAGTAGCTGAGCCGCAGACTGGTTTCAGACCCTCACACCACATGGTCTCCTCTCACCTTTGTACAGATTTTATTACTGTGACTCAACATACTTATTAAAAAGCCTGGATAATTACATTGTTCGTCTTGTCTGTCAGATGGTGCTCCCTTTGCTTGATGGCTTATGCTGAATTTATTTAATGATGTTTCTGCATTTTTTGTCCTCTTGATCCCCGTGCTATTTTGGGGCCAGCATACAACACCGTTGACTGTTGCGGCTATATAGCGAGAGGCACAGAACTTTGGCTTTCGTATCTGAAGGGAGATTGATCCAGCTACTCTTTAAAGACCGGGACTTGCGATAGTTTATTGCTGAGAGCTCACTTTGCAGTCGAACTGTCAATGTCAGGACTTTCAGGAACTCCGCGCCGCTTTTTCCTTCTCAATGTAGTTAGTCATTTATTGTCTGGACATAAGCTTCCAGTGGTTAAAGCCAGAGGCAGGTCTCTAACCCGCCAATTAAAACAGTCCCTCCAAGAGGTCTGTTAACAAAGTACAGTGGGGGGGGGTCAGATTCACCCAAAAATACATCAGGACTAGAAGATACATGGTCGGGCATTTAAATCTGATCGGTGATCAGCACTTGAAGACCAGCCTTCTCAAGAGGAAAAATGGAAGCTAAGAATTTATACCACCTACAGCGGCAATTAGGATATAATATAGCCTGTCGAATGAGTGGGTTTGGATCTCGTGCCGTTCTAATTTTTTGGCATTGTTCACTTTGTATCCTGCTTTTATGTCTGATGTCAACAACCACAACCGCGAAAGTGTGAGCATCGAGTTCTCACCGAATGGAGCCGTTTTGTGTCGTTTGTTTCGTTTCTGGTTGTTTTGTTTGACTTGCTGGATGTCTATGACCCTGCCCGACTTCTACAGGAAACTTCGGAATGCCGGGTGGTTACCTCTCCACCGCAACAGAACTTCTCGTCAGCCTTATCGTCTTATCTGTCATCATGAGATGAGGAGTCGTCACCGACGCCGGGGACTGCATTTGAACGGGGAGTCTATACACTGGTGATTTCGCGTTCCCGAATTATTAGTGACTGAATGTGTTAATCCTAAATTTGCGCGATTCCGACGCAGCATCGTTATGTTATTGTTCGGTTATTCATCATTTGCCCTTCATTCTCCTTTGATAAGTCGATTTCTCCCAATCTACCTACGTGGAAACTAAGTTAAGATGACACCCATTACTGACTGGGTCCGCCTTGACTGACATGATCCCTCTCCCCGAAATATTAATTTGCTATAAATTAGGAGGACACCGTACTACAAGTACATCCGAACCATTTCCCCACTGGTGAACTAATGTGCGATTTAAACCTCCAAGCTTGTGGGTACTGACAGGCGCATACTACTGATTCCTTTGCCGCCGCCTTGGCTCGTACGCCCACCGCAATTCCGCTTCTGGACCGACCATATCTACTCGGCGTCCAGCGAGGCTTTACCCATCTTTTACAATTGTTTTTTGCCCAACAACGTTACACGGCTCAACCATCGAATACCTTCTCTTGCACCTGCAGCCAGAGTTTGCAACTAATAAACAAGCGATATCTGATGACGTTGGCTGCTGCTGATAACGGAAAGCAGACCGCCACCACCACCACCACCACCACCACCACCACCACCACCACCACCACCACCACCACCACCACCACCACCACCACCACCACCACCACCACCACCACCACCCGGCATCCATTTCCGAACCCCTTGAAATCTTGTCTGTTTTTACTGTCATTAAGTTGTAGACGTGTGGCCACCGTAGTCATGACAGAATTTAGTTACCCCATCCCGGCCAACCGTCGAATTCAGGTGCTAAGATGCTTTATGTGGTTCCTGTCAACGACCACATCCAACTTTTGGTTCCAAAGTTAATGCCAGGAGACTATACTCGTGCATCTCCTCTGATGATAGGTTTTGCTTCTAGGGATCTGTCGTCGCATGGGTTGCTGCTTTTCGCGCTCACACCAGACTGACTACGAAGGGTTTTACGTCTCCGGCGGTGGTGCACGAGAGCCGAGCTTAGAAGAGCGTCGTCGCCTGCAGGCGGAGGCCGCGCAAAAGCGTCTGGATCAACAGGCCAGCTATGGCCTGGCTAACCCGCAGTCTGTGCAGCATCGACAAGAGAAGGCGCGGAAAATGGAGGCGGAACAGGGCATGCCGAGTAGCATTAAAGAGGGCCCAGCTCTGCGCTGGACGACTGGATGACCCACTTTTCCCTTTTATGCCTCTGCTCTTGAACCCAAGATTTATGTATATGCCTGATTTGAAATCATGACTTACCATCATACACTTTTACCCCTATTCATTTTTCAACCTCCTCTGTGGGAAAAACAGATTCCGAAGTGTACTTTTGCTTAATCTAATTTCTGACCAAACTGTCCTTCCTTCATAGCGGTTAGGACGTTTTTTTTCAGAACAAGCCGCTGCCCATTCCACCGAGAACATGTCATACGATTAACCCATAGCTGGGATACCCCACAACGCATTCATAAGACGTTAATGAATGGTACCGTTACCACATCTAGGGATTTCATGCAAGTACAGCTTAGTCCACCATCTCTTCCTTTGTAGGACCGCGGAAAGCCAACTCTATAGATCAGTCAGCACTTTAAGCGGTAGCCAGCTATCCTTTCAGTCTTTTGGTAGTATTTCCACTAGAGAAAAGGTTTTTTTGGAAGTTCCCCGCGTTTTCAACAAATTCTATCAAAAACTGTTCCATGCAGTGCAAACTGGCATGGTTTACGGGATGCTGGCATCTTAGAATTTCTAGACCCCTGAGGATGGGATGAAGAACGAGATATCTTTTCAGATAGACACATTTCAGGTCGGCGCCCTGATTCGGCCTGATTTTTCAGCAGTTGCGTACGAAGTATCGGGGTTGAGGCCTGTTCTCAAAGCGGTCCTCTGGTTCGGAGTCGGTATTTGTGCGGCTTTGACGGCTATCAAGTGCGGCACGCGACGGCCGGTCGCTGCTCGCTTTCGATGTGGATCGGGTGCGAACTTAGATCTCATAGAGTTCTCGTTGTCATTCCGCTAGCCGGCCGCTCTTTCTACGTGTTTCTACAGACCATTAATGCTCGGAGGTCTTTCTCATGTTATGGTCATATGAATTTAACTGCATTTATCTATAACATTTCGAACGATGACGTATGTTACAGTTTTAGTTAAATTGGAATCGAGACTTGCTGGTCGTGAGAAAGCCAACTAAGTGTTTGGAGAGCGGCGTTTCTGGTCCTCAGCAGACTGTGGTTATTTACTTTTGAGGGAAATGACTGCTCGAAAGGTTATAGAACGAAGTTAGGGGAAGTACCTGCGCTCGCGACCTCTTACCCGGCCGACAGACGAAGCGGCTTGTCAGCCACAATGATAACTTCAGGCAGTTCCGACTTCTGGTCTTACGCAAGTCCTTTCTGACGTGTACCTTTGCTTGTACTTCTTGTCTAGTTATTAGCGAAATAGTACCTGTTTGTAGGACTTCAGAATCATGTGTTAAGCACTTATACTGCGCAGGCCATGGAGTTTTTCACTATCACAGCATCACTCGATTGGCATAATATTAGTCCTCGATGCAGAAAACAGCTATTGGCCTCTTTTTAAAGAAACCACGGGAAACACTCGACTTGCCAATGGACAGCTGTAGGACGCTAACGTCGAGCTAGAAGCAGAAATGCCTTTTATGTAGCAATGTCCATTCTATCACCCACGCATGGCACAAATAGCCCAGATCGGACCATTTTCTGTCGTACATTGTATCAAGTACATCATGAGTAAGCAGCCAAATCTAAAAGCAGTGGTGATAATGATTTACAAGGGTAAAAGTTTACTTCCCCTTGCAGGTAACAATACTTGACTTGCCTGAATTCGCGCAGTCAAAATGGTACCAAGTCGGGTAATGAAGACAATTGAATTCCGATCCGTCTCGGTGATGATTGTGCAGACACAATCACTTTGAACTGACGCGGCTGGTTTGCACGCAGCAGGGATAAGAAATTGCGTGTGAATTAGTTTGTATTGGCAGCAGACATGCGTTATATCTGCCGCGCTATCTTCTCTCACCCATCTGACGTCGGTGTCGAGACGGTCAAGAAGACAAGAGGTCAGATCGGGCGCAGTGGCTGACAGAGCTAAACAGCCCTATGAGCGTGCCACCTACGCCTGACCCACGCACGATGAACCAAGCCCTCACACAAAGGGGCGCCTCGGACCCTGCCTGAATATGAGTGCTATCATTGCAGCTTGACTCTCCGTCCTGAGAGGACGATCGAGTTATCCCGTCAGTTGGCAGTCTTCTAGGCCACTGCTTCTAGCGTGCCATGATAGCTTAAGAGCGTGTCAGGGTGCTTATTGCTGAGGAATATGTGCTGAACGCCTCAGGGACACAGTCCCCAGAGTCCACCTCATTCTATCTTTCCTCACCCAGGCATCGGTGCATTCTCCTCGCCGGGAGTGGGAAGGGTGGTGGTCGTCGTCATCGAGGGGTTGTGACAGGGATGATGGAGGTGCTGGTGGTCGCCGCCATAGAGGTGTTGCAGGGATGGTGATGGAGGCGTTTGCGGAGGCAGCAGGTGAAATTGTTGGTTTGGTGTAAAGAGTCCGGATATATCCGATGAGGCCGATTCGCGTGCAGAATGTCCTTCGACAGAGTGGGCAAGTTGGAAGGAGTTTGGTGTCGACGTTGTCCAAAGGCTCCTTGAACTTGAGAACCGATCTTTTGGCTTTGACCTCGTAGACTGCTGCTGCAGTCTCCATTGCTGTTCTCCAGTTCCGTTGTTCCTGGTCCTAGTCCTCCAAGGTCTCATGACTGATGCATAGTTACTTGGCGGAGGTTTTCTGGGTGTCCTTTTAGCGTCGTTCTTGTCTGTCGTATTGGTAAGCAACTGCAGCGACGTCGCCATAGATTAGCCGCTTGGGTAGGCGCTCGTTATCCATCCCCGAGAAGTGAGCGCCCCAGTGCAGTTGCAGTCACCCCAGCATGGCGCGAATTTTGAGGATTCCGGCTTGCTCTAGGACTTCTCTGACGGGCGGTCTATCTTGCTACCTCAACTCCAGTATTCTCCAGACGTAGCTAAGATGGGAGTGATTGAATTTGCTCGTCTGCTTCTCAGGATGTCTAGGTTTCTGCTTCGTAGAGTAGCGTTGTCAAGATGACAGATTTGTTCATATTGAGGTTTGTGTTGTGATGGAGTTTGTCAAGACCTCAGACAGAAGCCTGGCTGACTTTGGAGGTCCAATGCCCAGCTTCATCGTCAATTTTGATGCTCCGTGAGCGTCTTGTCTAAGTAGGCGAATGTTTCCTCGGTTTTAACTTAGGCGCAGTTAAAAGTGATGCGAGGCTCGTTGTATTTAGTTTTGGGCGACGGCTAGTGCATGACCACTGTCTTGTCTATGTTGGTGGCCAGTCCGACATGTGAGCAGTCGGCGGCGCAGAGATAGGCCTCGCTGTATATCCGCTTATTTAGTGTTGTTGAGCGCTCAGGTCGTGGACAGTAGTCGTGGAGAGACGCGTCGGGCGTTGAGAATCTGATCTCCGGTCCTGTAGACGATGCCCATTCCAGGAGACTCATCACGGTAGGCGTCCACCAGTATGCTAGAGAGCATGGAGCTGAAAACCGTAGGGGGGCGTAAGCAGCCCTACTCTACTCTGCTGGATGCTTCCGATACTGACTCGTTGGCCGTTGCCAACGCCATAATCCCGTCGTGAAGCTGATGCCCCACGTGCGTGGATCGCTGGGGACAGTCGAATTTCTGCATGATTTTTCAGAGTAAATCCCGATTCGCAATGTCAAAAGTTCTCCTCTGGTTCTAAAATTTAGTTTAGAGGTATGCTCGCTCTCCCGACGCTTTTCTTGCAGCTGCCAGGCTAAGAAGTCCATGTTGGTTGTTGCGCAGTGTTTTCAGAGATGACACTAGCTTTCCGGGAGACGTACGTGTTTCAAATTGCTTTTGAAACGATTGAGAATGGTGCGAGCGAGGATCTTTCCGACAATGTTAAGCAGCGAGATTTGTCTTTGATTATTGCAGATTTACCAATCTCCTTTCTGTCTGCAGAGGTGGACGATAGTCAAGTCCTCGGAATCTCAGGAAACTTGTTATTCGTGCCACATTTCCAGAATGTCATTGTTTGTTTATCCATCAGCTGAGGGCTGCCGTGCTTATAGAGTTTAGCCTGCCTCGTGCCCGCTTAACTTGTGGTCTCTTGCGAGGTCAAAATCGGAGCCTCATTTTAGAGATGACGGATTTGTGATCCATATAGCCGTTAGTTTTGCAGATTGCCCTGGTCACCAGCATGTCCTGGCGACTTCACGTCCGGACGAAAACGCAGTCCAGCAGCTGTCAGTGCTGCGATTAGGGGGGCATCAACGTCGCCTCCTCCCGCATGGGAAGGCGGAAGGTGCTTGTCAGGAGGAAGCGGTGCTCTGCGCAGACTCGCAGGAGGTGGAGGCCATTGTCGTTAGGGTCGCCAAGTCCATGGAGACACAGAATCCCCTCCCAGGGAACACTGTCTGTCCCGACGCAGGCATAGAGGCCACCAAGGACAACAAGCCTGTCCGTCTTCGGCATCTTTGCTAGAATGGCGTGCAGATTTTCGTAGAACCTGTTCGTCCTCTCGTCGGATCTGGCCACTGGGCGGTGGGTAGGCACTGACGGCGGTAGAGAATTTGACGCCTCAGTAGGACGGGCGTGGGTTCATGAAACGCTCGTCGGGAGTCGAGGCAGTCGTCCTACGATGTCGTTCCAGGTAGAACCGACGCCAACGTGTCGCTCTGCCTCTAGTGGCCTTCTCGAGAGAAAGAACGGTCGGCAGCCATGTCCTCCAGCTGGCCTTGTTCACAAAAGCGGGTCTTTCTGAGCGTAGAGATGTCCATATTGTGGCGCTCCAATTCTCAGTCGACTGGCGGCGTCCTTTCTTCCGATTAGCTGCTCTGCCAATTATATAAAAGAGAATGAACCATTAAGGCTGCCAGGGGGAACAGAGTGACTTGGGCTGCCTGTGGATTGGGGCCGGGGAATGAGAACGAGGGCTCGTCATTTAGTTGTTTCGACGGTGAGCTGTTTATCTGCAAGCCACGGCCTTCCTGCAGATGACGTGATCCCAGCATTTGCTTGGCGCACCTTTTCTAGTTCCTTCCCTCGCGAGGGTTTAAGCAGTGTTGCCCCTAAATAGGGTTGCTCAGACATATCAGACGGCAGCCGACCTTCACTGTGCGTCAAGGCGTTGTTTAGTGTGAGAGAGGCCCTAATTAGCCTAGTCCGCCTTCGGGATTGCACGGTACTCTGTGGTGCGATTGTAGTTAAAGTGGAGGTGAGGGCGCGGATTGGAATGAGAGGAAATGTTACCAGGTGGCTACTATTCAGAATGGGCGCCCGTTAAATGCGAAGTCCTACAATGATCAGTTCTTCGGGCGTTTCTACTTATCATCTACGTAAATGGTCCAGTTTATGAAATGAAGTCTGACATAGCGTTCTTTGCAGATGATTGTAGGCTCTGTAGGGGGACAAAAATGAGATAGTCTTCTAGATATCGCAACGGAACATATGTGGAAAAACTTCAGGCATGGTGGGAGATCTGGTGCGTATAATGTAATATTGATAACTATGTGGCATGCACATAATTTCAGCAAGACGAAAACGAGATGTACCTTAACCCCAGTATCTCTTGGAAAATTAACCACTTTAAATCGTACATATGCAAAGAATATCGGAGTATTCCCTAAAGACGATTCGAGCGTAACAACGCGGTGTCCCCGAGTCGCGTTGCGGGCAATGTCAGCTATGAGTGGGATACGCGGGACGTTTGCAAACCAGGATGCGGATATCCTCTGTAAGGTGTATGGAGCATTAGTGCTGCCGCGCCTTCAATATGGGGCACAGACTTGGCGGCCGCGACTTCGGAAAGACAAAGGCAATTTCGAACGTGTAAAATGACATGCTACTCAAAAATTTGGAATACGAGCGGCGAATGCCTACCTTGACCTGCCATCCCCTCCATCATAGACAGGGAAGAGATGATCTTATCACAATGTTTCAGTTGCTAAGAGGATCTGATCGTGGTGTGTCCTGGGGAAATATTTTGGAAAATGTAACGAAGACGAATCACGGACGGCATGACGGACTGTGCCGAACCAACCAACTCTCCTTTTTCTCGCAGAGTCATTCGTCAGGGTAATTTATTACCGACGTATGTCATGCGTTCCCCACCGCGAACGTATTTAAGAGACTTCTGGATATGTACCTGTTAAGGGTCTGCCAGAACTCCTCAAACCCCATCTAATTGGGCAGTTATGACTATCAACATACTACTGCCTGAATTTAAATAACCCATTTTATTAACACTAACTTTAACGCCGGTGGGCATATTACATGCAAATGTAGTGAAAGTACTGTTAGCCGTTCTTTCACAAATTCTCCACCTCTTTGACACGTTTGCTCCACCATCAGTCTCATGCGTTTCGTATATTAAAGTAACCTGTAAATATTTGCAACTTAATCGCTTTTCGCACAGACCTGTGTCAATTAAATAGAGTTTTCCAGGGCTTATTTACTCCAAATACACTGCTCTATTGATTGATTGGCAAGTGTGGAGACAAAAGGTTGGACCGTCGTTTCCGACGAGGTCCACCGTGTGCTTTACAGCAAAGCGAGTCAGGCACGGTAACCTGCGCGTGATTTAGTTTATAGTGGGTGTGGACTTGCACAGCATCTACCGCACTCTCTCCTCCTCCCCACCTGCCCCCCGTTTCAAGACATAGTCTACAAGACCGGAAGCGGGGGAGGGCGCAGGTGGCCGAGCCCGCACCTTGGCGTTCCACTCCACGCTCCCTGGTCCACACAGCAAGTGATCAGGTTTTTGACTAGCAACAACAAGGGGGGGGGGAGGGGTCTGCCGGCAATTGGGTTTGCAATCGCACTCCCAGATGTTGGCATTTGTTATGGTGTGCAATCCGATAACGCCAGCTAGGATCTGATATAGCTTCCGCGTTGATCCAGCACATCTACCACGTGGCCCGCCCGGAGGGCACAAATGTTGAGACACATACAATACCGCATAGCCTAATCTGGTTTAATCCGGTGGTCGATACCCTCACCGGGGGTGTGACCGCTAGGCAGAGCTGGTAACCATCCATCAAGGCTACACACAACCAACAGCATCAGCAGCAGAAATGCCAATGAAGTCACTGGTAGTAAAACAGAGGCTATATAGATGCAGGACTGACTGGTTCGTAAAGCTGAGGATATCAAGGAATACGCCGACCGTCGAGAGAGGAACAATTTTTGCTGCCATCAAAACATTCTGTGATTCACAAGCCAAGGGGACTGCGCCACTGGTGTGCCCGAAGAAATCAACCCTCTGGACGGAAAAGTTACACATTCTAGAGCGGTGGACCATGCACTTGCAGGACGCCCTTAACCACCCCCCGACAATGTACGAAGAAACCATAGACCAATTTATTCAAACGGAAACTAATAACGGTTACAATGGTTCGCCTTCGTTACTTGAGAAAATCGGATCGGACAGCAGCAGGTCAACAATCGTCTAATTTATAAGCACCGGAAGAAGACTCAGTTCCGGCCGAAGTCTAGAAGTACGGTGGCCCACAACTCATGGGAAAGCTTGCCTCGCTGCACCAGTAGCTGTGGTGGCAAGGACACATCCATCAAGACTTCGAGGATGACACCACCATATGTGTCAGCTCCGCAATAGCTGTGAAGGCATCTACTTCTGAATATCACAGGAACCTCCTCCCCCCTTTTCCTACTCAATTGCTTGAATGTGCATCTGGAGCAGGGACCTCCCCCTGAAACGCAACAGGAATAAGAAAACACAGTGTAACTACGGACGTTATCCTTGTGGCCCGCCAACTATGAGAAAATTGCCAGGAAGGCTCTCAACACGGTGGATTGTGATGAACTCTGGAAAAGCATGGTGAAATCTGGATGCTATGAACGCTTCACTGAGATGTCAAGACAACTTCAAGATAAAATTATGACCCTCGTCACGGACAACGGGACAGCCTCTGAGGCATCCATGGTAGCCATTCGTGTGAATCAGAGCTGCTCACTTACTGCCTCCATAGTAATCCCACTGTTCTCCGCCATGGTGATGAACGTCCACGGTGGGAAACGGCCGAGGATCTACAACGAATACCAAACCGGCGAAAATCTGTTAAGCATCCGTGGCTACGACCCAATGGTCGCGGATGACTGCGCGCTGAACACTGCCATGACAGAAAAAATACGGCGAAGTGTAGATTCCTCGCTTCCGGCTGGTCTAACTTTGGACTGACTGTAAACACGGAGAAGACAGCATTTGTGCATAGAACGTCGCCCACTGCGGACTATGGCGGAGCCAGTATTGGAACCCGTCGAATTCACCTTGCAACAGTGGAAAAATTCGAGTATCTATGAAGTAAGATTACGAGAAACATTAAGATGTAAGGTGTGGTTATGTAGCCCCACCTGATGGACACAATACTGTCAGGATTGGGGTTAGGAGTGAGGGTTAGGGGTTATGGATAGCTGTGAGGGTTAGGGGCTAGGAGTTAGGGCAACTGTTTCTCAGCCACTCAAAGTACAACCGCACATTTCCAATAGCTTTATTTGCATACAATTACTTTACCTCGTCGCCTGTGCGTTTCCCGGCCCCACGTGTAAAATCTTCTTTTGCCACCGATCCCGAATTATAGGTGTCTGGGTTTTTTTTTACTCCAGGTGGGGCCACATAACCACATCTGAACCATTAAGCTTGGTGACGAAAGAACTAGTCGAATCATCAGGGCCACTGAGACATTCGGCCAGCTGAAACTCTCCGTCTGGAACCGTCATTATCTCCTCCATAACATAAGGCTGAGGATGAGCAGGACTGTTGCCTTGATAGCACTTCTGTAAACATGTAATGTTTATGAAGGTCAGGCAAGCAAACTTATCATTTTCATCTCATCTGCCTCTGAAAAGTGCTGAAGGTAGAGTGATAGAAAAGGATCACTAGACAGATTATAAGTGCTTGCCTAAGAGGCTATTCTGCGACGACATGGCTACAGCTGGTCGTTGACAGGGCGGATAAATCGTTGTTACAAGGGCGCTTTCAAGACCTCTTCGGTCATCTGCAAATCAACCAGGGGGCCCGAAATTACCTTGCTCAAAGACCGCAAAGACCGGAATGGCCATTTTCGCAGTCAACCGAATGGCCACTACCAAGGCGAAGAGAGATGTCCGTAGGATCGAAGCGCTACGGACCAATGGGATCAGCACCCAGCCCCATTCATATTGTGAACACTGAAAACGGATGTTCCGGATACGGGGAAGCCTCTTCAGACATCTGAGGACTCAGTGTGTTGTCGACACGACCAACCCATCTCATCATCTCACAACGTACCACCACCAGTAACAACAATGGGACGCTCCTACCATTGTGCAAAACGTTGTCATGATTGTCATTGCCGCTAAAATATGGGTTTTCTAAACTCTGAAAATATTGCCTCGTTAGGCTCGTTAAAGTCGAGTCGTCAAACAAAAGCTTTCGCTAATTCATAATCGGGCCCCATAGGAAATAGGGATACGAGAGATTTACAGGGTTTGCAGGTGTCTCACGGCGTAGGTGTCTTATGGTGTCTCACCGCATGACGAGGTCGGAGTGTTGTAGTCATTAGAGTTGGGAGAAGGAGGGTGAGGTAGGATGTGGGCGATGCTTCCAGATCGAGTATGCGTAGTACACATCATTGCCATCAGGAAACTAGGACGACGTACAATCACCACCTGAAGTCGGTATTGGCCACGGAAGACAGAGCGCCTGTACCATCGTCTTTGACAGTGCAGCGCTGAATTCGCCAGCCGTACAACCACTTCCACAGCTGTTGCTAACGCCCGTCGGCGTCTTTCTTTTCCACAGTTTCGGTGGTGCTCTTAACGACGGACTCCAAATATACCGGAGGATCAATCTACACGGTAGTCGTTCCCGAAAAGTATGTTCCACAGCTGCTGGAGCTCTGCTTCAATAATTTCAGGTAAGCGGATGCGTCCCACCCTAGTCGCCAATCCCTGGACAAAATTTCGTTTTATATTTAGTTGTACGAAACTGCTGAAATTAATGTATTTTCCCGTCCAGGTTTTCTTTTGAAATAGCCTACGTCGGATAGATCCACCCTCTTGTCTCTGCTGAAGAACATTGAAGAACTCGATTTCACCGTCCGCTCCAGGCTCTGCAGTAAACTTTAACGAAGAAAGTGCATAGTTAAACTTCTGAACCTGGACGTCGCTGTCTGCAAAGTGGTCTGTCAGTCATAGAAACAAGGAAACATTCGTGAGAAACGGTCCAAGCGGCGAACCTACGGGTACGCTGTCTATTTGCTGTATAGCTGGCCGTAGCAAAGAAAAATGGACATTTTGTACACAGCGCATAATTAGTTCTTTTAAGGTTTCTACCAGCATGCAAATCTAGCAATTTGTTCCGCGAATAACGTCACAGAGTACACAGTTTGTAGTTTCTACTATGGGTACGTTGGCAAACAGTGATAATACATCTAACAAATGCATCCTCCGTACGGCAACGTTATTATGCTTAATAAAGTCGAAAAAATCAAAGGCGTCATAATTGCGTTCCAAACTTCGAGGCTAAGGATAACTTTTAAGCGCCGTAAGCCTTTCTTTTGGCCACTTTGCAATAGTTAGATAGGGCGAACTTATGCCCAAGATTGGACTTTGGGGCAGCCGGTGTTTGTCAATTATTGGAAGGCCATAAATTCAGGCTATTGCCGTGTTTACAGAATTCAGTCGTTCAAACTCTTTGTCATACAGAACATATACCTTGTGGAGGCTTTTGAAAAAGCTCGTCGAATGGCCTCCGATGGCCTTGGTCCGATTCCTGTCAACTCAGATTTCGAGAAATTGGTCGGATCCAAAAGAATTTCCCCCACATAATATGCCCCATCTGTCAACACTACCCATGAAACCTTATCCGGCCTAGTTAGCTCAACAGTACCCCTTTTGCAAAGCCACCTGAGACTATCAAGGGGACGCTGTCAAGGGATCATCGTTTGTTTGAGCCTTTCTTAAATGCTATTTGAAGCAGTTAACCAGGATCAATCAACTTCTCCAGGCTCGACAAGTTTTAGATAGGCGGTCTGACTTAAGAGACTCTTGAAATGGATTTCCGACTGATTACTTCATTGCCCACCGTGCAAAGCAAAACTTAGGAACAAGAGATAGTACCTTTATGAAGGTTATATCACGACGTACTGAAGAATTGCTATGGAGTTAGCACCCTGGATTGTTCGGAAGAGCGGTCCGGACTTTCCCTAGTTGGAAATATCGTAGGAGTTTAGTTCATTTGGCCTCGATTCTTTCTCACAGCCTGTCCCTACTGCGACCGAGTATGGCCTGGTAGTTCGATTGCCAATCTGTCGCACTGAGATCGGTGGACGAGTGCGCCTAGCCTCAACATGTATCCGTTGGACACGACTCCACTGAGTACAATATCCTCAGGACACTCGGGCGCCGCGTAGGTCTAGTGGACTACGTGCTATTCCATGACAGCGGGATTCGTCGCAATGTCATCACGACAAACCTACTTCAACCACTTGAAAAGTCCTCTACCACCAGCACTACCCAATCCACCATTAACACTGCCAGTTTCGCAGCCACAGTCCCACTCTGTCCATTCTATGACCGCACATGATGTCAGATATTGGGCCGGGTCGAACTCTTGCAAATCCAGAACACTGAGGTAGGTGGGCAAGTGCCAGGAGTCCAAATATACACCAGTCGCACCCGCTTAGTCTATCACCACTGTCGAGGGGAAAGCAGTCATTGAATGGGACCGTTCGGCCGTGTGCGCCTCCATGCTGATCTTCAATAACACCGTAATCCAGGCTCCATTAGCACAGCCAGCCCTATCTGCCCACACGTATCCCTCGGACACATATGACCATCCTCCACAACACGCGTCATACCCTGTAATTATCATAATTCCTCCGGGCAGCAGGCATGCGTTCTGATTCGTCGTCGTCGATAGGGCCGGTGCAAAGCCGCATCTCAGAACGTGCGCATCTCATGTACGTTGGAAACAAGTTTTCGGTGTATCCTCGTAAATGAAATGACCAGGTCGTGGGTGGCAGACGTGACTGCCTGACTAACTCTGTCAAGCACTGAGTTTTATTCATTGCCAGCGGGTTGACAGGCTCGAACACTCAACTTGTGCAGGGAAGAGTGAATGAGAGAGAATGAAGCGACTCAGCTCATTCCGCAGTCTGGCGTGTGCGTATCTGCCAAAGACGCGTTAAGTACCGTGGTGTGGAAGGTTGCCATTGACAAGAAAACCCAGTTCGTTTGATTAGCACTGAGTGTATGAGGGAGAATTGGCTCGAGGATTGGGATTCATGATCAATGCCTCCCTCCTAACGTAGCCCACATGGCATAGCCACGAATGTGAGATCCGAGTTCCACTATATGCAGACACCCGGCAAATTATGCGGGTACCAGGTCGAGTGGCTCGCATAGACAGGCTGTTCGGTTCGACCGAGTACTCCACCCGACTCCACCCCCAGTCGTCTTCGCATTGTTTTTCCACCAAAGCCTAGTGGGCAAAGAAGCAGATTGTGAAAGATACAGCTCTAGGTGATCTGACTGAAAAATAATGCAAAAGACAGCGGCAATGTGCAAAAACCGCGAGACTCAATGCGACAGTTGTCGCTCTGAGTGGTCGATTAGATTTACGCCATAAGCATAAGCATCCGAAGAAAGAAGTTCACTGGTTTAGAACATGATTTACACTTTCGGCACAGCTTACTCTACTTCGAAGCTCGCTCTTTCATAGTGTCATCATCAGGAAGTCTAGGTGTAAAAGCTCAATAAAAATCGTGTAAGCAAGTAAAAGTCCAATCCGTGATATTGCTGGGAAGGGAGTTCAATTCAACTTTACGCGAAATTGAAATTAAAGGCCCCTCATGCACTCCCATCGCGTTTATTATCTTGTGAGTCTTAATTATTCACAACTAAACTGCCATACTTTGCTGGGAGAAGTTGCGCGGAATATTAAATGGCACGAATGC